>JAGFNQ010002623.1:201509-431929 GCA_024364735.1 Boesenbergia rotunda | reverse complement strand
GGGCTTGCTAGGCACCTGGCGAAGGGCGCCAGGAACCAAGTCCTAGCGAAGGGCTGCTAGGCACCTGGTGAAGGGCTGCCAGGAAACAAAGCCCTAGCGAAGGACTGCTAGGCACTGGCGAAGGGCTGCCAGGAAACAAAGCCCTAGCGAAGGAATGCTAGGCACCGGGCGAAGGACAGCTCGACCTCCAAGACCTGACAAAGGACCGTCAGGCAAAAGTCCAACCAAAGGAACGGTTGGCATCAGATAAATTCTCCCGAGAGGAGTACGTGAGGACGCGTTCCCCGTCGAGGGAACAGTAGGCGTCGGTTCGACCTAGGGTTCCATTTTGGAGACACAAAGTCAGAACCAGGACAGCTAAGGTTGTATAATCTAATACTTTATTATTTTATTGTGTTTTGGACTAACCTTGGATGCAGGACCGAAGGAATGTGTCTGCAGCTCAGAAAGCCTCAAAGGAATGAGGCTACAGCTGACCAGGGTGCCCGGAGTGTCCCGGGCGCCCCCAAGGCAAACACAAAACACAAGACAGCAAGATGGGCTTCGACAGTTCAACTCCCGGGCGCCCCCAGCATCCCGGGCGCCCCCATGCGCAAGCCTCGATCCAGAAGCCAGCGAAGCGAAGATAGAAGTTTGATCCGGTCAATCCGGGTGCCCCGAGCGCTCCGGGCGCCCCGGTCAAAGCGGATCCCGAAGATAAAGGGATCAGACGCTGACTGAGACTTTGCCGGACCGTGTGCCACGTGGGGGGCGCCCCCGACATCCCGGGCGCCCCCAGGCCCTATATAAAGGGCCCTCAACCAACGCTTTAGAACATCAATTCACTCGACACTTCTACGCTCTTCTACTCACACGCTGCGCCCCGGAATCCTACTAACTCGAGCCGACGACGTCCCGCTGCTCCGAAAAAGTTGAACCACCTCGGACGTCGGTAAAAGAGCTATTTAAAAGTTTGCTGTACTTAATTTTGTAATCCTTTGTAAACTATTTTTACGCCTAATATAGAATTGCCCAAAGTAAACGGCCAACCACCGTGGGCCTTGGAGTAGGAGTCGACACAGGCTCCGAACCAAGTAAAATCGACTGTGTCTCTGTGCTATGATATTTTTATTTCCGCTGTGCACTTGCTCTTAATTTTCCGAAAAACGAATACCGATATTCACCCCCCCTCTATCAGTTCTATCGATCCAACAGTGCCTTTGGAGAATCTAGTAGTTCTCGTCGGCACAAAACTCGTGGCTTTGCGAAGTCATCCCGAAGAGAACTCGGCGTGGACGCGAATAGAGGCGGAGCTTCCAAGGGACGCTACGGTTGGATCTCGTCCCTTACTTCGAGTTACGCGAGGTACTAAGTAAATTAGTTTACTTTTCCGTAAAATTTTAATTTATGATCATGTCCACACATCATAAGGTCGCATGCTAGATACGTGGTTAAAAATAATTTGAGAAATTATTTATGCTAATTCTTCCGCTGCACGTAAATATTTAAAAATTTACGAACCCGTATCCTTGTGAACATGCACCCGGTCCCAACAGTGGTATCAGAGTCGGTTAGTGTTCGACATAATCATATAATTGTTTTGTGGAAAACTTTGTCATAATCTCAATTTTGGAAAAATTTTCAATTATGGAAAATTTCCAATTATTATAAATTTTAGATTTAGGAATTTCAAAGTTTAGAAATCCTCATGAAATTTCGCAAACGTTTGAAATATCCTAGTTTCTGAAATTTTATGATAATTGAGAAAACTTCCCATCTTTGGAAACTTTCCAATTTTGGAAATTTCCTATTTTGGAAATTTTCCAATTTTGGAAATATGTAAGTTTTCTTTGTACTAGAAACTTACAAATATTCTGAAAACCTATTATGAAATCTCACAATTTTGGGCACTTTCTTTCAAAAAAGTCTAGACAAATTTATGGATAATTAATTGACAATTAAATTCAAATTGGTTTTAAATTATCAATAAAATTCTTTATTTTGGATTGAGCCTCGGGGAGCCGTCCAATTTAAAGTTAGTTGTTGTAATTTAATTTCCCAATTTCGAATGAAATTGTCATGTTCAATTTGGTTGCGCTTCAGAAGCGGACCAAATTGAATTTACGACAAGTTTCTTTTCTTTGGGTATCTGAGCCTCGGGGAGCCACCCTTAGAAAATAATTTGTTGTAATTAATTAAATCCATGAATAAAATATGATTTAAGAGGCGATGCTCTTACATATTGTTGTCTCCAAAATTAATTAGGAAAATGGTTTCCTATAGAGTTTTCTTAAATGAGATTTTCATGAAAATAATATGTGGTTGAATTAAGGGAATTGTCTCTTAATTTAATAAGATTTGATTTAGAGAAATCAAAGTCTTAAACATATTATTTCCGAAATTGATTATGACAATTTAGGAAATTGTTTCCCAAAACAATTCCTTGAATAAAGTATGAAATTAGAATTAGGAAATCCGGTTCCTAATTCAATTAATGAGACATGATAAATTAAGTCACATACATACTTTATTAAGGAAATCGTTAGTCATGACATAATTATATGTCATGAATGTGCTTAGAAAAGAAAGGATGAGACCTAAAACCCTTTACAAAATATTAAGGCTAACACCTTCTATTAATATGGTTAGAACCGGAGTTTTGTTTCTCGTTTGGGTTGATGGACACATCCATGCCCGGCTTGAACCTCAACATGTTCAAACCATGGAATTAGTTTATGAATAATATAGTTGGAGTCAGAGGTCAATCCTTAGTTTTGGTTGTTGGACACATCCAAGCCTGACTAAACGGTTGAATGAGCTCTAACCATATTAAAACTATTTCTTGATTAATGGGTCAGCCTTAAGCTTGGAGCATCGATTTGTTGTGCCACAGCCAAGGTCGATGTAAAGAGAGGTGCAGTTGGGTGCTATGTATAATGTTGCATACTTGTTAATGAGTTAACAACCCAATGATTTATGCAAACATTCAATTAGTTGATAGCATAAAGTGATAGTTACATATATGTGATATGTAATCGGTATATTTACCTACCTTCATAACTAAGAATAACTTGATGGCCACAGCCATGGTTATTCTTATCTATGGTTGGATATCAACCTATTTGGAGATGTTCCTACGATCTCCCGAATTGATAAAAAGGGTTATTCAATTTGAAAAATAAATAAGATTTTATTAATGTATGTTGATACATTCTTTAATCATTCTTCTCACATAAGCTCAATTTGTATTTCTAGGATAATCACTCGATCATGTCTTCTCTGAATTTGCGTTCCATTTTGGACACCAATAAACTGATTGGGCCAAACTTCATGGACTGGCTTTGAAACCTGAGGATAGTCCTCAAGGCAGAGAAGCTTGCTTATGTCCTTGAAGATCAACTTCCCAACCGTTCTCCTGAAAATGCAACTCCAGACCAGTTTCCTGAGTTGCTCAACCTGCTGAAGACTGTAGAGCCTTCTGTGAAGCAGGATCAAAAGACGATACTGTTAGTTGGTTCCTCGAAGAAAGGTTCTAAGAGGAAGGCCAAAGAATAGAATAAGGGAAAGAAGAAAAAGGCCAAAAAGACTGAAAATACCCTAAAAGGCACTTGCCATCACTGTGGCAAGGAGGGTCACGGGCGAAGAAACTGCAAGGTTTATCTTGAGTCCTTGAAAGAGAAGGCATCTAATGCCCCATCCTCTTCAAGTATCTTCGTTATTGAATGTCACTCTATTTCCTCAAACACCTGGGTACTTGATACTGGGTGTAGCTCACATATATGTAATGACATACAGGGGCTAAGGAATAGAAGAAGACTCGTCAAGGGAGAAGCGAATCTGCGAGTTGGAAATGGAGCAAAGATTGCTGCTGTTGCCATCGGAACATATTTGCTAAAGCTCCCTACAGGACGTGTCTTAGAATTGGATAATTGTTATTTTGTTCCTTCGTTAATAAAGAACATTGTATCTATTTCATGTTTGAATGAAAAGGGTTATCATTTAACTTTTAGTAACAATTGTTGTTACATAACTTTAAATGGCGTTCTTTATGGGAATGGAACTTTGTGCAATGGTATCTACACGTTAGATTTATCCGGTGACGTTTTCAATATCGAAGTTAGCAACAAACGTGCTCGAATAGATAATCGAATAGACTCCTACACGTGGCATTGTCGTCTTGGCCATGTAAGTAAGAAACGCATGACCAAATTACATCGATGTGGAATTTTGGAATCATTTGAACCCGGTTCATTTGATACATGCGAATCATGCTTAAAAGGCAAGATGACCAAATTACCCTTTTCTGGAAAAAGTAATCCAGTGGGAGAATTGCTTGGTCTAATACATACTGATGTATGTGGACCAATGTCAACTCTTGCACAAGGAGGCTATAGCTACTTCATCACCTTTATCGATGATCACTCACGATTCGGGTATGTGTTCTTGATGAAACACAAATCTGAAGCTTATGAGAAATTCAAAGAGTTCAGAAATGAAGTAGAGAAACAACTTGGCAAAAGTATTAAGATACTTCGATCCGATCGGGGTGGTGAATACTTAAGTCAAGAGTTTCAAGATTATCTTAGGGACAATGGGATATTGTCCCAATGGACTCCGCCTTATACACCACAGCATAATGGTGTATCTGAGAGGCGCAACCGAACCTTGATGGATATGGTTAGGTCGATGATGAATCATGCAACTCTTCCAAAATCCTTTTGGGGCTATGCACTTAAGACTGCTGTTTACTTGCTAAACAGAGTCCCGACCAAAGTAGTCTCTACTACTCCATATGAGACATGGAATAGTAAGAAACCTCACTTAACTCACCTTAAGATATGGGGTTGTCCTGCTTATGTGAAGCGGACTATATCAGACAAATTGGATGCTAAGTCTGATAAATGTCTATTTATTGGATACCCTAAGGAAACGAAGGGTTACCAATTCTATCATCCCTTGGAACAAAAGGTGTTTGTTTCAAGGCATGCTGTATTTCTGGAAAAAGAATTTCTTTTACAAGAAAATAGTGGGAGTGGCATTGAACTTGATGAAGTTCAAGAAACTCCAATAGGCATTACAGAGACACCTAGTCAAGACCCACAACTAATAACTCATAATGATGAACTATCAGTTGAACCTAAAACAACACCACCTCTTCGTAGGTCTGATAGGACACGCAATATTCCAGAGAGATACGGATTTCTCATAAGTGAATCGAACGATGTGTTACTCATAAGCGATGATGAACCTATCAGTTATGAAGATGTTCTGAAATGTTCAGAAAGGGACAAATGACTTGAAGCCATGAAGTCGGAAATGGATTCCATGTACGAAAATCAAGTATGGGACTTGGTTAACCCACCTGAAGGGATTAAGCCCATAGGGTGCAAGTGGGTTTTCAAGAAGAAAACCGACATGGAAGGTAATGTTGTTACCTTTAAGGCTAGATTAGTGGCAAAAGGATATCGTCAGAAACAAGGAATTGATTATGACGAAACCTATTCGCCAGTAGCTATGCTTAAATCCATTCGGATGCTCCTAGCCATAGCAGCTCATTATGATTATGAGATATGGCAAATGGATGTGAAAACAGCTTTCCTTAATGGAAACCTGCTTGAGGATGTATACATGATACAACCTGAAGGTTTCACATCGGTTGATAATACCAAAGTATGCAAGCTTCAACGATCCATATATGGACTGAAGCAAGTATCCAGGAGCTGGAACATCCGTTTTGATGAGATAATCAAAGAGTTTGATTTCTCACAAAATCCTGATGAACCATGTGTGTACAAGAAGGTTAGTGGGAGTGCAGTCGTATTCCTAGTGCTATATGTCGATGACATATTGCTTATAGGAAACGATATATCAGTCTTACAGACAGTTAAAATTTGGTTGTCCAAAACTTTCTCCATGAAAGACCTGGGAGAAGCAACCTATATCCTTGGGATTAGAATCTATAGAGATAGATCAAAACGATTGCTTGGTCTTTCGCAGTCTACATATATAGACCGAGTGCTAAAAAGGTTTAGCATGTCGGAATCCAAGAAAGGTTACCTTCTCATCAGGCATGGGATCAACCTTTCAAAGTCTATGTGTCCGCGCACAGAAGACGAGAGGATTTGCATGAATAAGATTCCTTATGCATCCGTGATAGGATCTATCATGTATGCTATGTTATGTACTAGGCCCGATGTATCATATGCTCTGAGCGTCACGAGCAGATACCAGTCGGATCCAGGAATGGATCATTGGGCGGCTGTCAAGACAATCCTTAAGTACTTAAGAAGAACTAAGGATGTGTTCCTAATATATGGAGAAGGAGATATGGTAATACATGGGTATACAAATGTCAGTTTCCAGACAGATAAGGATGACTCCAAATCGCAGTCTGGATACGTATTTAGTTTGAATGGAGGTGCAGTAAGTTGGAAAAGTTCCAAACAAGACACCGTAGCGGATTCTACCACGGAAGCGGAATATATCGCAGCTTCGGAAGCAGCAAAGGAAGCAGTCTGGATCAAGAAGTTTGTCTCCGAACTTGGCGTGGTTCCAACCATTGATGAAGCAGTGCCGGTTTACTGCGACAACAATGGAGCTATTGCACAAGAAAAAGAACCAAGGTCTCATCAGCGATCCAAACACGTGCTTCGTCGCTATCATCTGATCAAAGAGATTATAAGTAGGAATGATATACAAATTGAGAAAATTCCCACTGAAAGGAATTTAGCGGATCCTTTAACTAAGGCCTTGCCTCAGAGCAAGTTTGAGGGTCATGTTAGAGCCTGTGGTATTGGATACCGTAGCGATTGACATTAGGCCAAGTGGGAGTTTGTTAGTGATATGAGAGAAGTATCCTAAGGCAATCGCCTTATAATTGTAAACATTTATTTTAATAAATGAAAATTCACTATTTGAGTATACATGTTTGTGTATTTGATTGGGATCTTAAACTCATCTACTGAATGTCCGCAATACAATTCACAGCATAAGAGAATTTGTGATGGGATCACAACTAGTGATTATCTCTACATGTGCAATTGTGAAGTATTGAAAATATCCCTAGTCGATGAATTGATAAAAACGGACACTATCAATTATGTTGAGACTAGCATGAGTTATTCTCTAATCAGCTGATTCTCACTGGCTGGTGACATTGGGATGTCCGGAGATAAACATGGATGCTAGTTAAGGGAACTAGTTCATTGGAGTGACTGACTGTAAAACTTCATATGGTAATCTATATAGATATGTCAGTGAAGTTCTTACTGCAGCTTAAGTGCGATGTTCCTTTGACTTGCGGTGTTCAAGTCATCGTGGTCATGGAGACTTATACTTTAACATCTTAAGAAAGCATCTCCAAGGAGGTGTGGACCCAGGATGGTTGGGTATAAGCCGAAGTGCCCGAAGATGTTTGAACAACCTACAAAGGATTCACCACTCCTTGCGAGGAGATGTATACCCAGGCCTATCGTCGGATTGTTACTCAAAGCCTCTGGCCAGAGCATGTCATGTTTAGAGTATGAGTCTCTTAAATACATGAGAGTAATTAGAAATCCAAAGGACGAGAGAACGTTACTTGGGCTAGGTGTGACGTAGTCAGCCTAGTGGGGACTAACACACACAGACCATGTCCTGAACCAAGTGGGTATAAGATGGTGAAGGGAATGAGGCACGATTCATTAGAGCTGCTGAAGGGTTTCAGAATTATATCTGAGGTCAACCGTTGATCTTTCGATTAATTGGGGATCATGATGTACTACTAGGTGCCACTCATGATCGTTCTATAATTGGTTAATTATAGACGGCCAACATAAATCGAAAGCCTATTTAGTCACACGCACTACGAGTAATCCGAGGGATTTAAAACGAGTTGAAAATTGGATTTTCCGATCAAGAGAAATAAGTAAAATATGAATTAATCAGAGGCGCAACGGAAGCTTAAAATGGCTAAGTCTTTTGAAGGCTTATTAGGCGAATTAAATGAGTTTAATTCGCAAGGGTTTGGCTTGGTGTGGCCGGCCAAAGAGGGTGCCCACCCTCTTTGGTTTGGCCGGCCACTACAAGGAGAGAAAACTAATTTATTTGGTTTAAATTATAAAATAAATCAAGCGCGATTTGTTTTATAAAATTATGGATAAATAAATCTATATAAAGAAATTTATATAAAGAGATTTATATAAAGAAATTTATATAAAGAAATTTGTAGAAATTTATTCTTTTTTATGGAAATAAATTTGAACCATGGATCGGTTTATTTTAATTTTATAAAATCAATTATGAATTGATTTTTCCATGATAAGAAAAATTTATAAATTTCTTATAAATTTTATTCCATAATTAAAAAGAGAGATGTATTTATTTTATTATAAAGTTAGTTATAATAAAACTAGGCATAACGGAATAATTCTCAAAAAAATTTATAAGATAAATTTCTTATGAAAATTTATTCCGTTAATTCCGTTAAAGGGGAGACTTGGCAAGGGAGAGGCTACTATATAAAGGAACCAAGTGCAAGCCTTGAATTCCAATCAATTAATCAAGAGATTAAGAAGCTCTCTCTCTCCCCCTTATTCTCTCTCTCTAGGGCCGGCGCACCACCCTCTCTCTCTAGGGCCGGCGCACCCCCCCTCTCTCTCTAGGGCCGACGCACCCCCCTAGGGCCGGTGCCATCTTCCCTAGCCGTGAGCCACCACCAAGACGAAGCGGGTCGCGTCTTCTTCCTCCCTTCACGGAATCTTGATTCTGTTACTTGGTGGTTAGTTTCTAACTTTTCTCTCTTGATATTCTAGTTGTGCCTTTGGAGAATCTAGTAGTTCTCGTCGGCACAAAACTCGTGACTTTGCGAAGTCATCCCGAAAAGAACTCGGCGTGGACGCGAATAGAGGCGGAGCTTCCAAGGGACGCTACGGTTGGATCTCGTCCCTTACTTCGAGTTACGCGAGGTACTAAGTAAATTAGTTTACTTTTCCGCAAAATTTTAATTTATGATCATGTCCACACATTATAAGGTCGCATGCTAGATACGTGGTTACAAATAATTTGAGAAATTATTTATGCTAATTCTTCCGCTGCACGTAAATATTTAAAAATTTACGAACCCGTATCCTTGTCAACATGCACCCGGTCCCAACACCTCCGACCTTTTTCCTTTTCTTTTTATTTTTATTTCGAAAAATTGCCAGAAAATTTAGAAAAATTCCTAATAATTCATGAAAATTATTGGGTGTTACAATCCTCCCTACCTTATAAAAAGTTCATCCTCGAACTTAGAACAGCTCTGGATACCTTTGCCTCATGCTATCTTCTGATTCCCAGGTTGCCTCTTCATACTTCTGATTCAGCCATAAGACTTTTACTAGTGGTACCACTTTGTTCCTCAGCTTCTTATCTGCTCAATCTATTATCTGAATAGGTCGACTTTCATAACTGAGATCTTCTTGAACTTGTACCATCTATGGCTCAATCACTTGGTTGGCATCTGGTATATGCTTCTTTAGCATTGAGACATGGAACACATTGTGTATTGCTGACATCTCTGGAGGTAGCTCTAACTCATAAGCTACCTTGCCAACTCTTTTCGTCACTAGGTAGGGTCCTATGTATCGAGGACTTAGCTTGCCTTTCTTGCCGAATCTCATTACACCCTTCATAGGAGCTACCTTGAGGAAAACTGTATCCCCAACTTCAAACTCTAACGGTCTACGACGTACATCGGCATAACTCTTTGCCTACTCTGAGCAACTTCTATTCTCTGGCGGATACTCTTTATAGCTTCTGTGGTATCATCTATAAGGTCAGTCTGAGACCCCATTTCTTTCTTCTAACTACCTTCATACCAACAGAGGGGAGATCTGCACTTCCTACCATAAAGAGCTTCATAGGGTGCCATGCCAATCGTAGCTTGGTATCTGTTGTTGTAGGCAAACTCAGCTAAACATAAATATTTGCACCAACTGCCTTTGAAATCTAGTGCACAAGCTCTGAGCATATCTTCTAGAATTTGATTCACTCTCTTGTCTGTCCATCAGTCTGGGGATGGAAAGTTGTTCTAAACTTCAGTTTGGTGCCTAGCGCTGTCTGTGCGCACTCCCAAAAGTGTGAAGTGAAATGACCATCTCTATCAGAGATAATGGTCTTCGGGACTCCGTGTAGTCGGATCACTTCCTGTACATATAGCTGGGCTAATCTTTCAATCGAATAAGACACTTTGATTGCCAAGAAGTGGGCAGACTTGGTCAATCTGTCTACTATTACCCAAATAGCGTCATAGCCATTAGTTGTCTTTGGTAGACCAACTATGAAATCCATGGCTATGTCTTCCCATTTCCACTCTGGAATCTGAATGGGTTGTATGACACCTCCTGTTCTCTGGTGTTCTGCTTTAACTCTCTGACATGTCAGGCAGGTGCTGACATACTTAGCTATGTCTCTTTTCATTCCGGACCACCAAAATCTTCTTTTCAAGTCCTGGTACATCTTAGTGGAACCAGGGTGCATTGAGTAGGGAGTTCTATGGGCTTCTTCAAGAATCTTTTTTCTCAACTCTTTACTATTGGGGACACATAAACGGTCACCATAATAGAGT
Source organism: Boesenbergia rotunda (assembly GCA_024364735.1). NCBI lineage: Eukaryota > Viridiplantae > Streptophyta > Magnoliopsida > Zingiberales > Zingiberaceae > Boesenbergia > Boesenbergia rotunda. The sequence goes on along the minus strand of JAGFNQ010002623.1, from coordinate 421,362 downwards.
ATCCCACTGTCAGATACTCTAAACTCTTTACTTTCTCCTTCTTGTATCTCTTGCTTGATCCTTTGGATATCAGAATCCTCAGCTTGCTCTTTCTGTATATCTTCAAGCAAGGTTGACTCTAGTGTCAATAGAGCTAACAGCCCATAAATGATCTCAACTCCATAATCTACTATTTCCTTCTATAATGGTGGTGATAATGATGACAAGGACATCAAAGTGACACACGTCTTTCTACTTAGTGCATCTGCTACTTTATTTGCCTTACCAGGGTGGTAAAGGATCTCATAGTCATAATCCTTCACTAACTCAAGCCACCTTCGCTGTCTCATATTGAGGTCTTTCTGAGTGAAGAAATATTTCAGACTCTGGTGATCTGTATAAATCTTGCACTGCACTCCATACAGGTAATGTCTCCATATCTTTAGAGCGAAGACTACAGCTGCCAACTCCAGATCATGGGTGGGGTAATTCTTTTCATAATCCTTGAGTTACCTGGAAGCATAAGCTATGACTTTGCCTTCTTGCATAAGTACGGCTCCAAGTCCCAACTTTGATGCATCACTGTATATATCAAAGCTCTTATCACCTTCGGGTACTTTAAGAATAGGAGCGCTTGTTAGTCTCTTCTTCAACTCAAGGAAACTCTGTTCACAGTCTTCAGTCCACTCATACTTCTTATTCTTTCTGGTAAGGGTTGTAAGTGGACAAGCTATCTTTGAAAAGTCTCCTACAAACCTTCTGTAGTACCCTGCTAAACCCAAAAACTTCTGATCTCACTAGCATTCGTTAGTCGACTCCAGTTACTAACTGCTTCAATCTTGGCTGGGTCTACCATAATGCCTTCTTTGGAAATGATGTGGCCTAGAAAGGCCACCTGGTCAAGCCAAAACTCACACTTTGAGAATTTGGCGTACAGCTCCCTCTGATGTATGGTCTGCAACACTATCTTCAGGTGTTCGTCATGTTCTTCCTGAGTCTTTGAATACACTAGGATATCATCAATGAAGACAATGACAAACTTGTCAAGAAAATCCTTGAACACTCGATTCATTAGATTCATAAACGTCGTAGGGGCGTTTGTCACTCCAAAGGGCATGACCACAAACTCGTAGTGCCCATATCTTGTACTGAAAGCAGTCCTTGGCACATCACTCTCCTTCACTTTGAGTTGATGGTAACCTGATCGCAGATCTATTTTGGAGAACACCGTGGCTCCATTCAACTGATAGAATAAATCATCTATCCTTGGCAAGGGATATCTGTTCTTGATGGTTACCTTATTCAAGGCTCGATAATCTATGCACATTCGCATGGATCCATCTTTCTTCTTGACGAACAACATAGGAGCTCCCCAGGGTGAATGACTAGGGCGAATGAAACCCTTGTCGAGCAGCTCTTGTAACTGTTCTTGCAGCTCTTTCAGTTCTGCTGGTGCCATGCGATAAGGTGCCTTTGAAATTGGGTTGGTTCCTAGAACCAACTCAATTTCAAATTCAATTTCTCGATTGGGAGGGAGTTCTGGTAACTCTTCAGGAAACACCTCCGGATAGTCACGACTACCCTCACTTCCTCTTTCTTTAATCCTTCTCTTTGACTTGCATCTACTATATGAGCTAGAAAGCCAGAACACCCCTTCTCTAACATTCTCTGAGCTTGTAAGGTAGATAAGAACCTTTTTGTCTTTCTCTTTGGGTCTCCAATAAACTCGAATGGAGGTTCTGCTTCTGGCATGAACTTGACTTTTCTCTTGCGGCAGTCTATAGAAGCATTGTACTTGCTCAAGAAGTCCATCCCTAAAATGACATCGTAATCCTTCATCTCAAGGACTACTAAGTCACTGTAGAGCTCTCGGTTGGAAATCCAGATTGGTACTGCCCTCAGCCTCTCAGTAGAGGCCATTACTTCCCCCGACGGTAAAGTTGTTAAGAACTCCTGACTCAATCTTTCTGGTGGGATCCCTAGCTTCTTAGAGAAAAACATCGATACAAAGGAATGGGTTGCCCCAGTATCGAATAACACAACAGCATATTGGGATGAGATGAGTATTCGACCTGTGACCATAGTAGGAGAATTTGCCGCCTCTTCCTTGGTGATGGCGAAAATCCTGGCGTTGGTCGTGGCTGGTGGGCTTTCATTCTTGCTTGACTGAAATAGGGTCCCTCCATTGCTGGCTGCATCTGGTGCAACTGGGCTGATCTGTTGGGTCCGGGTGCATGTTGACAAGGATACGGGTTCGTAAAATTTTAAATTTTTACGTGCAGCGGAAGAATTAGGATAAAATAATTTCTCAAATTATTTTAACCACGTATCTAGCATGCAACCTTATGATGTGTGGACATGATCATAAATTAAAACTTTGCGGAAAAGTAAACTAATTTACTTTGTACCTCGCGTAACTCGAAGAAAGGGACGAGATCCAACCGTAGCGTCCCTTGGAAGCTCCGCCTCTATTCGCGTCCACGCCGAGTTCTCTTCGGGATGACTTCGCAAAGTCACGAGTTTTGTGCCGACGAGAACTACTAGATTCTCCAAAGGCACAACTAGAAGATCAAGTGAGAAGAAAGGAAACTAACCACCAAGAAACGGAATCTAAATTCCGGGAAGGAAGGAGATGCTATCCGCTTCTTCTTCTTCTTGGTTGACTTCTCCTTGGAGATGATAGCTCACGGCAACCCTTGGATGGGGAGGATGGTGCGCCAGTCCTAGGTGGGATGGACGCCGGCCCTAGGGTGAGCAAGGGTCGCCGGCCCTAGGAGGAAGAGAAAGGGAGAGAATAAGAGAGAGAGGGAGAGAACTACTAGATCTCTTGATAACTCAATTAGAATTCAAGGCTTGCCTTTGGTTCCTTTATATAGTATCCTCTCCCTTGCCAAGTCTCCCTCTTAACGGAATTTTAATAAGAAATTTATCCTATAAATTTTCTTATGAATTATTCCGTTTAAGCCAAGTTTTATTATAACTAACTTTATAATAAAACAAATACATCTCTCCTTTTATTATGGAATAAATTTTACAAGAAATTTATAAATTTTCTTTATTATGGTAAAATCAATTCATAATTGATTTTATAGAATTAAAATAAACCATTCCATGGATCATTTTAATTTCCATAAAAAAAATAAATTTCTATAAATTTCTTTATATAAATTTCTTTATACAAATTTATTTATCCATAATTTATAAAACAAATCGCGCTAGATTTATTTTATTAATTAAACCAAATAAATTGGTTTCTCCCCAAGTGGTGGCCGGCCAAACCAAAGAGGGTGGGCACCCTCTTTGGCCGGCCAAACCGAGCCGAACCCATCGCGAATTAAACTCATTTAATTCGCCCAATAAGCCTTCAAAAGACTTAGACATTTTTAGCTTCCGTTGCGCCTCTGATTAACTCAGATTCGACTTATTTCTCTTGATCGGAAAATCCAATTTTCAACTCGTTTTAAATCCCTCGGATTACTCGTAGTGCGTGTGACTAAATAGGCTTTCGATTTATGTTGGCCGTCTATAATCAACCAATTATAGAACGATCATGAGTGGCACCTAGTAGTACATCATGACCCCCAATTAATCGAAAGCTCAACGGTTGACCTCAGAAGTGATTCTGAAACCCTTCAGCAGCTCTAATGAATCGTGCCCCATTCCCTTCACCATCTTATACCCACTTAGTTCAGGACATGGTCTGTGTGTGTCAGTCCCCACTAGGCTGACTACGTCACACCTAGCCCAAGTAGTGTCTTTCTCATCCTTTGGATTTCTAATTACTCTCATGTATTTAAGAGACTCATACTCTAAACATGACATGCTCTGGCCAGAGGCTTTGAGTAACAATCCGACGATAGGCCTGGGTATACATCTCCTCGCAAGGAGTGGTGAATCCTTTGTAGACTGTTCAAACATCTTCGAGTACTTCGGCTTATACCCAATCATCCTGGGTCCACACCTCCTTGGAGATGCTTGCTTAAGATGTTAAAGTATAAGTCTCCATGACCAAGATGACTTGAACACCGCAAGTCAAAGGAACATCGCACTTAAGCTGCAGTAAGAACTTCACTGACATATCTATATAGATTACCATATGAAGTTTTACAGTCAGTCACTCCAATGAACTAGTTCCCTTAACTAGCATCCATGTTTATCTCCGGACATCCCAATGTCACCAGCCAGTGAGAATCAGCTGATTAGAGAATAACCCATGCTAGTCTCAACAGAATTGATAGTGTCCGTTTTTATCAATTCATCGACTAGGGATATTTTCAATACTTCACAATTGCACATGTAGAGATAATCACTAGTTGTGATCCCATCACAAATTCTCTTATGCTGTGAATTGTATTGCGGACATTCAGTAAATGAGTTTAAGATCCCAATCAAATACACAAACATGTATACTCAAATAGTGAATTTTCATTTATTAAAATAAATGTTTACAATCATAAGGCGATTGCCTTAGGATACTTCTCTCATATCACTAACAAACTCCCACTTGGCCTAATGCCAATCGCTACGGTATCCAATACCACAGGCTCTAACATGACCCTCAAACTTGCTCTGAGGCAAGGCCTTAGTTAAAGGATCCGCTAAATTCCTTTCAGTGGGAATTTTCTCAATTTGTATATCATTCCTACTTATAATCTCTTTGATCAGATGATAGCGGCGAAGCACGTGTTTGGATCGCTGATGAGACCTTGGTTCTTTTTCTTGTGCAATAGCTCCATTGTTGTCGCAGTAAACCGGCACTGCTTCATCAATGGTTGGAACCACGCCAAGTTCGGAGACAAACTTCTTGATCCAGACTGCTTCCTTTGCTGCTTCCGAAGCTGCGATATATTCCGCTTCCGTGGTAGAATCCGCTACGGTGTCTTGTTTGGAACTTTCCAACTTACTGCGCCTCCATTCAAACTAAATACGTATCCAGACTGCGATTTGGAGTCATCCTTATCTGTCTGGAAACTGACATTTGTATACCCACGTATTACCATATCTCCTTCTCCATATATTAGGAACACATCCTTAGTTCTTCTTAAGTACTTAAGGATTGTCTTGACAGCCGCCCAATGATCCATTCCTGGATCCGACTGGTATCTGCTTGTGACGCTCAAAGCATACGATACATCGGGCCTTGTACATAACATAGCATACATGATAGATCCTATCGCGGATGCATAAGGAATCTTATTAATGCAAATCCTCTCGTCTTCTGTGCGCGGACACATAGACTTTGAAAGGTTGATCCCATGCCTGATGGGAAGGTAACCTTTCTTGGATTCCGACATGCTAAACCTTTTTAGCACTCGATCTATATACGTAGACTGCGAAAGACCAAGCAACCGTTTTGATCTATCTCTATAGATTCTAATCCCAAGGATATAGGTTGCTTCTCCCAGGTCTTTCATGGAGAAAGTTTTGGACAACCAAATTTTAACTGTCTGTAAAACTGATATATCGTTTCCTATAAGTAATATGTCATCGACATATAATACTAGGAATACGACTGCACTCCCACTAACCTTCTTGTATACACAAGGTTCGTCAGGATTTTGTGAGAAATCAAACTCTATGATTGTCTCATCAAAACGGATGTTCCAGCTCCTAGATGCTTGCTTCAGTCCATATATGGATCGTCGAAGCTTGCATACTTTGGTTTTATCAACCGATGTGAAACCTTCAGGTTGTATCATGTATACATCCTCAAGCAGGTTTCCATTAAGGAAAGCTGTTTTCACATCCATTTGCCATATCTCATAATCATAATGAGCTGCTATGGCTAGGAGCATCCGAATGGATTTAAGCATAGCTACTGGCGAATAGGTTTCGTCATAATCAATTCCTTGTTTCTGACGATATCCTTTTGCCACTAATCTTGCCTTAAAGGTAACAACATTACCTTCCATGTCGGTTTTCTTCTTGAAAACCCACTTGCACCCTATGGGTTTAATCCCTTCAGGTGGGTTAACCAAGTCCCATACTTGATTTTCGTACATGGAATCCATTTCCGACTTCATGGCTTCAAGCCATTTGTCCCTTTCTGAACATTTCAGAACATCTTCATAACTGATAGGTTCGTCATCGCTTATGAGTAACACGTCATTCGATTCGCTTATGAGAAATTCGTATCTCTCTGGAATATTGCGTGTCCTATCAGATCTACGAAGAGGTGGTGTTGTTTTAGGTTCAACTGATAGCTCATCATTATGAGTTATTGGTTGTGGTCTTGACTAGGTGTCTCTGTAATGTCTATTGGAGTTTCTTGAACTTCATCAAGTTCAATGCCACTCCCACTATTTTCTTGTAAAAGAAATTCTCTTTCCAGAAATACAGCATGCCTTGAAACAAACACCTTTTGTTCCAAGGGATGATAGAATTGGTAACCCTTCGTTTCCTTAGGGTATCCAATAAATAGACATCTATCAGACTTAGCATCCAATTTGTCTGATACAGTCCGCTTCACATAAGCAGGACAACCCCATATCTTGAGGTGAGTCAAGTGAGGTTTCTTACTATTCCATGTCTCATATGGAGTAGTAGAGACTACCTTGGTTGGGACTCTGTTTAGTAAGTAAACAACTGTCTTAAGTGCATAGCCCCAAAAGGATTTTGGAAGAGTTGCATGATTCATCATCGACCTAACCATGTCCATCAAGGTTCGGTTGCGCCTCTCAGATACACCATTATGCTGTGGTGTATATGGCGGAGTCCATTGGGACAATATCCCATTGTCCCTAAGATAATCTTGAAACTCTTGACTTAAGTATTCACCACCTCGATCGGATCGAAGTATCTTAATACTTTTGCCAAGCTGTTTCTCTACTTCATTTCTGAACTCTTTGAATTTCTCAAAAGCTTCAGATTTATATTTCATCAAAAACACATACCCGAATCGTGAGTGATCATCGATAAATGTGATGAAGTAGCTATAGTCTCCTTGTGCAAGAGTTGACATTGGTCCACATACATCAGTATGTATTAGACCAAGCAATTCACCCACTGGATTACCTTTTCCAGAAAAGGGTAATTTGGTCATCTTGCCTTTTAAGCATGATTCGCATGTATCAAATGAACCGGGTTCAAATGATTCCAGAATTCCACATCGGTGTAATTCGGTCATGCATTTCTTACTTACATGGCCAAGACGGCAATGTCAAGTGTAGGAGTCTATTCGATTATCTATTCGAGCACGTTTGTTGCTAACTTCGATATTGAAAACGTCATTGGATAAATCTAACGTGTAGATACCATTGCACAAAGTTCCATTCCCATAAAAGAACCTCATTTAAAGTTATGTAACAACAATTGTTACTAAAAGTTAAATGATAACCCTTTTCATTCAAACATGAAATAGATACAATGTTCTTTATTAACGAAGGAACAAAATAACAATTATCCAATTCAAAGACACATCCAGTGAGGAGCTTTAGCAAATATGTTCCGATGGCAACAGCAGCAATCTTTGCTCCATTTCCAACTCGCAAATTTGCTTCTCCTTTGACGAGTCTTCTTCTATTCTTTAGCCCCTGTATGTCATTACATATATGTGAGCTACACCCAGTATCAAGTACCCAGGTATTTGAGGAAATAGAGTGACATTCAATAACGAAGATACCTGAAGAGGATGGGGCATCGGATGCCTATTCTTCAAGGACTCAAGATAAACCTTGCAGTTTCTTCGCCAGTGACCCTCCTTGCCACAGTGATGGCAAGTTCCTTTTGGTGTCTTTTCAGTCTTTTTAGCCTTTTTCTTCTTTCCTTTATTCTGTTCTTTGGCCTTCCTCTTAGAACCTTTCTTCGAGGAACCAACTAACAGTACCGTCTTTTGATCCTGCTTCACAGAAGGCTCTACAGTCTTCAGCAGGTTGAGCAACTCAGGAAACTGGTCTGGAGTTGCATTTTCAGGAGGACGGTTGGGAAGTTGATCTTCAAGGACATAAGCAAACTTCTCTGCCTTGAGGACTATCCTCAGGTTTCGAAGCCAGTCCATGATGTTTGGCCCAGTCAGTTTATTAGTGTCCAAAATGGAACGTAAATTCAGAGAAGACATGATCGAGTGATTATCCTAGAAATACAAATTGAGCTTATGTGAGAAGAATGATTAAAGAATGTATCAACATACATTAATAAAATCCTATTTATTTTTCAAATTGAATAACCCTTTTTATCAATTCGGGAGATCGTAGGAACATCTCCAAATAGGTTGATATCCAACCATAGATAAGAACAACCATGGCTGTGGCCATCAAGTTATTCTTAGCTATGAAGGTAGGTAATTATACCGATTACATATCACATATATGTAACTATTACTTTATGCTATCAACTAATTGAATGTTTGCATAAATCATTGGGTTGTTAACTCATTAACAAGTATGCAACATTATACATAGCACCCAACTGCACCTCTCTTTACATCGACCTTGGCTGTGGCACAACAAATCGATGCTCCAAGCTTAAGCCTGACCCATTAATCAAGAAATAGTTTTAATATGGTTGGAGCTCATTCAACCATTTAGTCAGGCTTGGATGTGTCCAACAACCAAAACTAAGGATTGACCTCTGACTCCAACTATATTATTCGTAAACTAATTCCATGGTTTGAACATGTTGAGGTTCAAGCCGGGCATGGATGTGTCCATCAACCCAAACGAGAAACAAAACTCCGATTCTAACCATATTAATGGAAGGTGTTGGCCTTAATATTTTGTAAGGGGTTTTGGGTCTCATCCTTTCTTTTCTAAGCACATTCATGACATATAATTATGTCATGACTAACGATTTCCTTAATAAAGTATGTATGTGACTTAATTTATCAAGTCCCATGAATTGAATTAGGAACCGGATTTCCTAATTCTAATTTCATACTTTATTAAAGGAATTGTTTTGAGAAACAATTTCCTAAATTGTCATAATCAATTTCGGAAATAATATGTTTAAGACTTTGATTTCTCTAAATCAAATCTTATTAAATTAAGAGATAGATTCCCTTAATTCAAACACATATTATTTCATGGAAATCTCATTTAAGAAACTCTATAGGAAACCATTTTCCTAATTAATTTTGGAGACAACAATATGTAAGAGCATCACCTCTTAAATCATATTTTATTCATGGATTTAATTAATTACAACAAATCGTTTTCTAAGGTCCCCGAGGCTCAGATACCCAAAGAAAAGTAATTTGTCGTAAATCCAATTTGGTTCGCTTCGGAAGCGTAACCAAATTAAACATGACAATTTCATTTAAAATTGGGAAATTAAATTACAACAACTAACTTTAAATTGGACGACTCCCCGAGGCTCAATCCAAAATAAAGAATTTTGTTGTTAATTTAAAACCCAATTCAAATTTAATTGTCAATTAATTGTCCATAAATTTGTCTAGACTTTCTTGAAAGAAAGTGCCCAAAAATGCGAGATTTCATAATAGGTTTTCAGAATAATTGTAAGTTTCTGGTACAAAGAAAACTTACATATTTCCAAAATTGGAAAATTTCTAAGATAGAAAATTTCCAAAATTGGAATGTTTCCAAAGATGGGAAGTTTTCACAATTATCATAAAATTTCAAAAACTAGGATATTTCAAACGTTTGCGAAATTTCATGAGGATTTCCAAACTTTGAAATTCCTAAATCTAAAATTTATAATAATTGAAAATTTTCCATAATTGAAAATTTTTCCAAAATTGAGATTATGACAAAGTTTTCCGCAAAACAATTATATGATTATGTCGAACACTAACCGGCTCTGATACCACTGTTGGGTCCGGGTGCATGTTGACAAGGATACGGGTTCGTAAAATTTTAAATTTTTACGTGCAGCGGAAGAATTAGCATAAAATAATTTCTCAAATTATTTTAACCACGTATCTAGCATGCAACCTTATGATGTGTGGACATGATCATAAATTAAAACTTTGCGGAAAAGTAAACTAATTTACTTTGTACCTCGCGTAACTCGAAGAAAGGGACGAGATCCAACCGTAGCGTCCCTTGGAAGCTCCGCCTCTATTCGCGTCCACGCCGAGTTCTCTTCGGGATGACTTTGCAAAGTCACGAGTTTTGTGCCGACGAGAACTACTAGATTCTCCAAAGGCACAACTAGAAGATCAAGTGAGAAGAAAGGAAACTAACCACCAAGAAACGGAATCTAAATTCCGGGAAGGAAGGAGATGCTATCCGCTTCTTCTTCTTCTTGGTTGACTTCTCCTTGGAGATGATAGCTCACGGCAACCCTTGGATGGGGAGGATGGTGCGCCGGCCCTAGGTGGGATGGACGCCGGCCCTAGGGTGAGCAAGGGGCGCCGGCCCTAGGAGGAAGAGAAAGGGAGAGAATAAGAGAGAGAGGGAGAGAACTACTAGATCTCTTGATAACTCAATTAGGAATTCAAGGCTTGCCTTTGATTCCTTTATATAGTATCCTCTCCCTTGCCAAGTCTCCCTCTTAATGGAATTTTAATAAGAAATTTATCCTATAAATTTTCTTATGAATTATTCCGTTTAAGCCAAGTTTTATTATAACTAACTTTATAATAAAACAAATACATCTCTCCTTTTATTATGGAATAAATTTTACAAGAAATTTATAAATTTTCTTTATTATGGTAAAATCAATTCATAATTGATTTTATAGAATTAAAATAAACTATTCCATGGATCATTTTAATTTCCATAAAAAAGAATAAATTTCTATAAATTTCTTTATACAAATTTATTTATCCATAATTTATAAAACAAATCGCGCTAGATTTATTTTATTAATTAAACCAAATAAATTGGTTTCTCCCCAAGTGGTGGCCGGCCAAACCAAAGAGGGTTGGCACCCTCTTTGGCCGGCCAAACCGAGCCGAACCCATCGCGAATTAAACTCATTTAATTCGCCCAATAAGCCTTCAAAAGACTTAGCCATTTTTAGCTTCCGTTGCGCCTCTGATTAACTCAGATTCGACTTATTTCTCTTGATCAAAAAATCCAATTTTCAACTCATTTTAAATCCCTCGGATTACTCGTAGTGCGTGTGACTAAATAGGCTTTCGATTTATGTTGGCCGTCTATAATCAACCAATTATAGAATGATCATGAGTGGCACCTAGTAGTACATCATGACCCCCAATTAATCGAAAGATCAACGGTTGACCTTAGAAGTGATTCTGAAACCCTTCAGCAGCTCTAATGAATCGTGCCCCATTCCCTTCACCATCTTATACCCACTTGGTCCAGGACATGGTCTGTGTGTGTCAGTCCCCACTAGGCTGACTACGTCACACCTACCCCAAGTAGTGTCTTTCTCGTCCTTTGGATTTCTAATTACTCTCATGTATTTAAGAGACTCATACTCTAAACATGACATGCTCTGGCTAGAGGCTTTGAGTAACAATCCGACGATAGGCCTGGGTATACATCTCCTCGCAAGGAGTGGTGAATCCTTTGTAGGCTGTTCAAACATCTTCGGGCACTTCGGCTTATACCCAATCATCCTGGGTCCACACCTCCTTGGAGATGCTTGCTTAAGATGTTAAAGTATAAGTCTCCATGACCAAGATGACTTGAACACCGCAAGTCAAAGGAACATCGCACTTAAGCTGCAGTAAGAACTTCACTGACATATCTATATAGATTACCATATGAAGTTTTACAGCTAGTCACTCCAATGAACTAGTTCCCTTAACTAGCATCCATGTTTATCTCTGGACATCCCAATGTCACCAGCCAGTGAGAATCAGCTGATTAGAGAATAACCCATGCCAGTCTCAACAGAATTGATAGTGTCCGTTTTTATCAATTCATCGACTAGGGATATTTTCAATACTTCACAATTGCACATGTAGAGATAATCACTAGTTGTGACTCATCACAAATTTTCTTATGTTGTGAATTGTATTGCGGACATTCAGTAGATGAGTTTAAGATCCCAATCAAATACACAAACATGTATACTCAAATAGTGAATTTTCATTTATTAAAATAAATGTTTACAATCATAAGACGATTGCCTTAGGACACTTCTCTCATATCACTAACATGATCCACCCCCGTACTGAAGGAGCTGTGGTGGAGGCGGCTTTGCTTTAGGACAACCCTTGGCTAGGTGCCTTACTACTCCACAGATATAACATCCGCCAATACTCGACCGGTTAGGGCATGCCTTCATCATATGTCCTTCCGCTCCGTAAATATGGCATCCGCTCATGCCCTGACGACATACTCCGGGATGCATCTTCCCACATTTTGGGCAAGGGGAATACCTGAGTTGCTTGCTTGACGAGCCCCCTTTATTGCCCTCAGAAGACTTCTGGTGCCACTGCTTCCTCTTGCCTGAATTTCCTTTCCAATTTTGTTGGTTTTGAGGATTTCCTTGGGACTTCTGGGTTGATTCCTGTTGTTGTTGCACACGTGTGGCCTTTATACTATTTAAGTAGTGTTCAGTGATCAAAGCACTACTTACTAGTTCTTCCGAGGTCTGCGGTCTATTACCACCGCCGGCCACATTCAGAGCTATCTGAGGCCTCACCATCTTGAGCATTAACCTGACCCTTTCCTTTTCAGTGCTAACTAACTCCGGGCACAAGTGAGCCAGTCGATTAAACTTCTTCACGGCTTCATCTACAGACAATTCTCCTTGACGGAACTCCATGAATTCATCGTAGTATTTGTTCATTACCTTCATATGAAAGTACTCTTCCAAGAACTCTGCTTCGAAGTCGGCCCAGGTCATCTGACTCACATTTCTCTTAGCCTTCACACTTTCCCACCACATCCTGACGTCTCCAGTAAGGCAGAAGGATGTGCACTTTATTTTCTCCACCTCAGGCCAGTCCAGTAGCTCCATTATACTTTCCACCATTTTGAACCATGCCTGAGCATCCCATGGTTCACTTGTGCCAGAAAAATTCTCGGGCTTCAGTCTCTGCCATTGGATCAGATATGCCTCTTGTCTTACTTCTCTTGCCAGAGGTACTGGGGGAACCTCTGTCGCCACTGGTGCCACTACTTGCACCACTGGCGCCACTGGAGGGGTAGCAGGGGTGGCCTGCTGATTAGCCATCAAGGTGGCAATGACTTGCTGCTGTTCAGCAAGTTGCCTCTGAAGCTGGGCCACCACTCCTTGAAGATCTGATTGTGGTACTGACTTCATTGACTCCTGTTCTCTAGGAGCTTGCTCCTCATTTCGGACAATTTTGGGACGTCCTCTTGCCATTCTCTTACTCTATAGTGTAATGAAAATAAAAGCTCATTATCTCTTACTAACATACTTCATTATCTCCATGTACATATTAGCATATAATAATACTAACATACTTCCTTATCATCATGCACTTACTGATACTAGCAGTCAATAATGAAAAGCATACAAAACTACAACATATGAACTTCTTACTTGGCAGGCGGCAGGATTGATGCTTGATGTCAGTGTGGCGGAAGGGTGGAAACTTTGCTCTGATACCACTCTGTGACGACTCCACTTCTCTACCACCAAAGCGGACGTCACTTTTACTTAACCTTAACTTTACCTTATTCTTAGCCTTAGGTTACAACTACTTGACTTCCCTTAACTTGTTCTGAATTTTTTTTTAAAAAAAAAATCTTTCATTTTATTTGCTTTGCAAGGATTTGACCCCTAGACCTCTTAGTTATAAAACTGAAGCACTAATCATCTGCCCTACAACACTTTCTTTTCAATGGTACCAGTCGACTGCTAGATAGCCAGTCGACTGGGGTCAGCCACAGAAACTTTTTGTGCCTGGCACCAGTCGCCTGGCCTCTCGGCAGTCGACTGGTGCATCGAACAGAAGGTTCTGTTCGATAGGGCAGTCGACTGGTTCTGAACCAGTTGACTGGCACGCCTGAAAACTACAGTTTCAGACCTGAGGAAGCCTTTCAAGGGTCTATAACTCATACACTTCCAAAGCATATAGATAAATAACTCCAAATCTATACTCTATACTAGATTTATAAACATCTTAACAACCCAAAACAAATCCATTAACGCGCAATTAGGATTTCTACGAAATTTAACAAACTATCAAAACATATGAAATCTATACTAGAGTTTGTACTTAACTTTGTCTCTATGCAAAGTTTAACCATGATCATTTCGTTCTACCACTCCAAAACACTAACCACAAGTTTCTATGAGACTTAACCCAAGAATCTCTCCCACGGCCGCCACCACTGAACATCAATGCAAGTCCCGTTCGCCTCCTTAGCTTATGCTTTTTCTTTACCTTTATCTGCAATAGAAGGAAATGCAACTAATAAGCGATTTGCTTAGTAAGTAAATCCTAACTCACAAATCCTTGCGATCAATGATAAACATGCTCTTTTCAAAGTATACTCGCTTCAAAATACATGCACTTGGAAATACTTACACATGGGAACTTTCATATAATTTTCATGCTCAATCATGCTTGAAAACATTTACTTACATTAAAACACTTGCAAACTTAACATACTCATGATTTCTTTTTAGACTTGATACTTATACATTTCCATACTTTAAAACAGTAACTTCCTTGCTCTTGCTTTTTAGCATGCTTATAACATAACAACATGAACATACATAACAAAACATGTACTTAACTGGAAACACTTACATATACTCATATACTTCAAAATAATAATCAACTTTCTAGGCCTTGACACTGTACCTGGTATCAATGTACCATTGCGCGCATCCCTAATAGGTTTCAGGGTAGCGAGCCACCGCACCCTATTAGAGCTTCTTTCTAACTTTCTGTGGGCCTCTCCTTTGCCCGGTACATGTCACTTTACAAAAGTAAAATACTTTCTTACTCATAATGTTTATACTTATCAAGCTATCTCATCTTTTTCCATAAATTTGGTACTACAAAACTTTACTTTTCTTACTTGAAACTTTCATCGAGCACCTTGCGTGCCCTTAACCCAAAACTCATTTTTGGGACTTTTCAAGAACTTGGTCTTATCATGCTTAGATTCACATACACAAAACCTACTCCAATACAAGTTCTATGATAAAACATGTATTCTTCAGAAACTTAAATCACACAATAAAACAATAATCTTAAAGCATGCACTTAGATCACAAAAATCATGGTTCTACAATGAGAAACTACATACGAAACTACTTCTATTGCAGGTGAGTGGTCTACTTACCCTTTGTTTGAAGAAAACTCACTAAGTATATGGTAAAATCCTAGCGTAGCACTCCTTTTCTCTTCCCTTGCGAAAATCCTCACTCCTTGGCCCTAGGGAAGAAAGCCCTAGGTTCTCTACTCAAGAGGAAGAAGGAGGAAGTAAACCCTTGTTTTCTCCCTGTTTTCGCAGCCTCCTCTTGCCCTTGTTTCCGCCGACTCCCTGACCTAAAGGGGATTTAACGCAACTTAAGCGGAAGTTGAAACACCTCTTCATGAAAATGACTTACTCGCCTATAACATTAATTCGCTTCATCCTTTTCTATGCTTGATACCCCCACCCTTTGGCCAGTCGAGCTCGCTTAAGGACCATTCTTGCTGTGTGGTCGCGAGGTCAAACCTCCCTCTGACCTTTTTCCTTTTCTTTTTATTTTTATTTTGAAAAATTGCCAGATAATTCAGAAAAATTCCTAATAATTTATGAAAATTATTGGGTGTTACAACAAACAAACAATCCTAAGCCTTAGTTCTGTAAGTCTACCAGACCTACTAGGCTTTGCTTGGAGTCAACTCTCCGAGACTTTACTACCTCAACTCCTTAGGGTTTCTTAATGCTAAGCCTCACTCATTGGGACTTACCTTGCTTGTCTTTACTCACCAAGACTTTTACCTAGCTTCACTGAATAGGATTTCGTGCCCAACTCGCGGTCAGGTATTCGTGCCTAGCTTCACTCACTAGGACTTCGTCCACCTAGCTTCACTCACTAAAACTTCGGTGCCTTGACAATGACTTCTTTGCTAGTCATCTGATTATGACTAGACTTCTCTCTGCCAAACATCAAGTCCTGTTTGGCTTAGTCCTTAGTCTAACCGACCAGATCTAGGTTTAGTCACTCTGTCAAACATCAAGTCCTGTTTGTCTTAACCCTTGATCAAACTCACCAACCCTAGGTGTTAATCACTCTGGCAAATATTAGGTCTTGTTTGGCTAATCCTTGGTCAAACTGGCAAACCCTGGGTGCTTTGATAATCACATTGCCAAATAGCAGGTCCTGTTTGGCTAACCATTTGGTTAAACTAATCAAACCTATATTTTACCCTACCAAACATCAAGTCCTATTTGGCTTAACCTTGATTAGACTTACCAGACCTTGGTATATTGTGAAGCATCGAAATACTAGAGGTTGACTATTCTTATCTGATGCTTTTTGTACCAACAATCTCTCCCTTTTTGCTGTTTGACAATAATCTTAAGCTAGGCTTAGGTCCAAGGGTTTTAGGTCAATACTTGGGAGACAAAAAAAATTCTAACTTAAGGTACTTTCTCCCCCTTTAACACACATAAAAAAAAAGTCAAAAAAATTGTTAAATATAAGATTTGCACCAATAATGTGGTTTTTGAAAATAATTAGAGTTTTAAACAAGAAGTGTGATTTTCAAAACCCTTTTTATATAAAAAAACTAAGTTCCTTTTTGTTTTGAAAATATTTTAGGGAAGCTTAAGAAAAAAAATTGAGACATAAAATAACTATTTTGTTGATTTAGACTTCCCTAAATCTGACACAATCTTAGGAATCTGGTTGATCACAAGAAAATTTCTTATGTGTCTTAGAGGATTTCCAATTAAAATTAAATATTTTCAATATGTATTTACTTTTCTAAAATAATTTCTTAGTTTGGATTCGTCCCTAATTTGATACAATCCTAAGAATCTTGTTGACCACAAAAAAATTTCCTATGTGTCATAGAGATTTTTCAATAAAAATATTTTCAATATGTATTTAATTTTCAAAAATAATTTTTAAGATTGGATTCCACCTAGATCTGACGCAATCCTAGGAATCTTGTTGACCACAAGAAAATTTCCTATATGTCTTAGAGATTTTCCAATCAAAATAGAAGATTTTCAATATGTATTTAATTTTTGAAAATAATAACTTTCCTAGTTTGGATTCCTCTCCAATTTGACACAATCCTAGGAAACCTTGTTAACTACTAGAAAAACTTTCCTTTGTTTCTTAGAGATTTTTCTAAACTAAAAATTTTTTTCAAAATTTTTCAAAAATATTTTAGAAAATGAAACTATAGTATTTTTGAAAATATCATATGTTTGAAAATTATAATAGTTCTTTTTAATTTGAACTCCCCCTAAGCTTGACACAGTCCTAGGAATCTTATTGACCATTAGATTATCTTCCTCTATGTCTTAGAGTTTGACTCAAATGAAAGAAGAAAAAAATATAAGATTTTTAAAGTAGGTTAGAGTCAATTTACAAAAATGAGTTATTCTTTTAATTAGGACTCCACCTAAGTCTGATACAATCATAGGAATCCTTATAGATTATAAGGAAAACTTCCTATGTATCTTTAGGATTTATCCAAATTATAAGACCAATAAGGGTTTATTTTCCAAAAAAAAGATAAATGTTTAAGAGAAATATTTTTGAAAGATATGATAATTTTTGAAAGAAAGGTTTCCCAAAAATAAATTTTCGAGCGAAAATAATGTTTTTCAAAGACATGATAATTTTTGCAAGAATAATAATTTTATAAAAATATAAAATTTGCATGAAAGAAAAAAAATCTAACTCCCCCTGAACCTGATACCTTTTGGCTACCCTTGTTAACTACAAGCAACTCTATCTAAGTATCTTAAGGGACTTTATTGTTGACCTAGAAGATTTGTGTCTATGTGCAGGTCAAATAATTTTTAAAATGATATCTTAGTTTTTGAAAGCTATTTATAAATACACACAATCATCCATGAAATTATTAAAACATTATTATATTTAAATCACTATTTTGAAAATAGATTTTTAAGAAAATATTCTAAAGATTTTTAAAAACATTGTGAAAATATTTATCAATTAATTAGTCTTTATCATCTTACTCATTCTAAGTGTTGCAATACAAGCAAGCATGGTAGCCTTATGGGTGTTATGAGATGCTTAATTTATTTTTCTCAATTTCATTTTATGGATTATTTGACCTTGAGTTAGATTGAAGTTTAACAAGTAGTAAGTTATAAGTAAATTTCAATAATTGACTTCCAGGTATTGGCGAGGTACAGAGGTCTTCTTGAGTATCAGAACAATGACCCTTTATTTAACAAAGCCTTTTAAAGAAATGATACATTTAATTTACACTTTGAAAAACTCTAGTCTAACTAGTCTAGGATGTGGCGAGGAAGATTCGGCTATTTCCACTTAGCTAGTTCAACCTAGTCAGGTACTCCTTCCCCTTCCAAACGTCCTAGACCAAGCTTCCATAACGTATTATCATCTCACCCCAACTGGTACTATGTTAAGCAAGTATCAAACAATTTTTTTCCTATCTAGCCATTTTAGATTAAGTATGAAATAAACTAGCATAAATGACATGGAAAATATAAAGAAAAAATACGCAAATGCATGAGCATGACAATTATGCATGTGTTAATCAAGCCAAAGAATATAGTATCAAATTATCGATTTGATACTGATCGCGTGAACCCACGAATATGTCAATTCATTTTGACACATTTGTTATTATTAAGCTGATTGTTCCAGTTGGATAGAATTTTATTAGTTTCATAATTGAAGGTAATTAATTAGAATTTAGTTTGTGAATTTTATATTAACAAATCTTGAATCATGAATTAAGATTTTTATTTTGAGTTTCCAATTAAAATTGAATTATAATTAAAATTTAAGATTTATTTAATTAGATTTGAAGTTCTAAGAATTAATTAAGAATTTTGTATTTGGATATTTGAATTAATATTTTAATTGTGAATTTCAAATTAAAGTTAAGTTAGAATTTGATATTTAGATTATTAATTAAGATTTAAATTTTTAAGAGTTAATTAAGAATTTTATGTTTGGAGTAAGATTTTAAATTTCCAATTAAAGTTAATTATTGTTATTAATTAGAATTACAGATTTAAATTATTAATTATAATTTGAATTTTAAGAATTAAATTATTATTAATAATTAGAATTTGAGATTTAGATTAATAATTAAGATTTAATTTTAAGAATTAAATCTGATATTTTGGGTTCAATTGAATCTTTTCAATTAATTCAAATAATTTTAATTCATCTATTAAATTTTTTTATTTTAAAATTTTAATTATATTTAATATTTTTGTTTTATTATTTCCTTTAAAGATTTTTTAATAAAGTTTCAAAATGGATTAATTCAGTTTCAAAGATTTTTTAATAACGTCACCAGGGTTTAACCCACGCGCTGACGCTAGAGGAAGAACTCACACCCTGCGAGATTAATACAAGCATTAGGGGAACACGCCGGAGGTTGTCCGACGGAGCCCACTCCGACGCTCAAGTCAGTGCCTTGATCCAGGAGACGAAGAGAAGGCAAGAAAGGAGATATGCGTGAAGTAGAGAGAGTCTAACCCCTATACCGGAGGGGTTGGAGTACCTTTTATACCTGCGGCAATTACCTTCGTGTGTCTCCATGATCATTCCCACGTCCACTCGATTGTCGGTTATAGGATAATCTTTGCAATGGTTCACGCCGTCATAAAGTCCGGACCATTGCGATAATTATGGTTCATGATGACTCCACGATAAGGGGTGATGGTTATCCGCAGATCCGAAAAAAGGGGGACCGTTACTTGAGGCTGAATGTGTAACGCCAGCTTTTTTTTTTCTTTCCATAAAGCGGCGTTACATTAACATACTTAGGGCATGTAGACATCATAAGGCAGCGGAATAACTTTAAGACTTACACATACATGCCCTACTACCATTCCTAACATAATGACATGGGAACTTGGCATATTAACTTCATACTTAGCATCATGTCATACTTAGCATCATGTCATATAGTCGCATAAGTCATTATTCAAACACATAAGTAGCATAAGACCGGTAAACATATTATTTTCGTGGCCAAGTCACTACCACACACACACATTCTTGTCCTCCTGCCGCTTCCTTATTGTCCCCTGACGTGATCTGTGGTATAAGGAAATAAGACTATAAGCACGTCGGCTTAGTAAGACTCTTTCCTACTCACTAAAACCATTCATCACTTAATCATAAGCACATGAAACATAAACATAACTTTATGCTTGAACATAACTATAAATAAACTTACATGGCATAATACGTGACATAACATGAACATAATTCAACTTAGCATAGCATAATACATGGCATAGACATAAACGCAAATAAGCATTCTTAACATGCATGATACATGGCATAAACATCAATATAAAGAAACATTCTTAACATGCTTGATACATGACATAAACATAAACATAAAGAAACATTCTTAACATGCATGGTACATGGCATAAACATAAACATAAATAAGCATTCTTAACATGCATGATACATGGCATAAACATCAACATAAAGAAACATTCTTAACATGCTTGATACATGGCATAAACATAAACATAAAGAAACATTCTTAACATGCATGGTACATGACATAAACATAAACATAAAGCATGAACTAACCTGTATGGCATAAACATAGACATGCTTTCTATTATATCATATGGACATCTTCTTAACATAACCATAAGCATAAATCGTTTACTGTCATGCATATTTCTTGACATGAAACATAAGTATAAGACATTACTATCATGGCATAATGCATAACATGAATTCATGAGTCTAATGCATATACATAAGGATGCTTAACTTTTAAAATCATACTTTTAAATACTTAAAGATAATCATCACATTGTTGGGGTCCCCGGCTTGTACCACATACATACATCATAAGCGCGCATCCCTAGTAAATACGAGGTCGCGAGCCCTGACCTACTAGGGTAAGGACAGTATAGTCGGTAGTCCCAGAACCAGGGCGTTCTTAAGGTGCCCATCCCTGTTGCACAGCTTCGGTAGTGCCAGAACCGTGGACAGCATAGTCGGTAGTCCAGAACCGGGGCGTTCTTAAGGTGCCCATCCCTTGGACCCATACTTCGGTCCGGTACAAGCCCATTCATAAAGTAAAATACTTTACATGCTTCATCATTCGTAAGACATGGCATACATCTTCATTCATAAACATGGCATGCATTTTCATTCGTAAAACATGAAATGTATTTCCATTCATAAGACATGGCATGCATAACGACCCGGCCCGTCTATCGGCCCATTTACCGGCCCATTTACCGGTCCTCAAAACCGTCGTACCGTTGACCATCGACCGTGCCGTTATTCATAACATGGCATGCATCTTTATTCATAAACATAGCATGCACTTCCATTCATAAACATAACATGCATCTTCATTTATAAATATAACATGCATCTTCATTCATAGAACACGACCTACTTACATAAACATCATTCTTATTCCTAGTGCTTGCATGATCATGGCATATAAGGTAAACATTGCATTATAATCATTGAACATGACATGTTTGCATAGGCAATTATCCTAATCCATAGAGTTTGCATGATCATGATACATAAGGTAACCATTTGCATTTCATACATAAGCATGGTATTCATCCCAAGCATACATAAGTAGGACTTCCATAAACATACTACCTACCATTCAAGTGCATGGTATAGAACCCAAGACATTCATAATTAAACCCTAATAAGCATGGCATCCAATCATAAACATACAAACATGAAACATGGTGCTTAAGGTTAGGGTTATAGGTAACTTAATTCCTACCACATGCTTGAACCTTTATATATATATACTTCATAATAAGGCATAAACCATCATTCTTCAAACCCTAACTCCATTCAAACCCTAAACCACTTTGTTTGGCCGAAACCTATAAGGAAGGGTTCCATCATTCAATTAACATGTAAGATAGCATAAGGTAAGGAAACAACCACCCATTACCTACAAGACCATAGGAAGCCATTAGGGCTCATGATTAGGGCTAACCCTAACCTTTAGCCCTTCTTCACAAGGCTGGCCGAAACCCTTCAAGTCCATGAGTGCATGGAAAAATTCCATAAAAACCCCAATCAAACATTAAACACCAACCATACCCTACCATAGGGCCATTAGGACCCTTGCTTGAGGGAAGTCCTAACTTTTTGCCCTAGACCCCTACTTGGCCGAAAGTTATAGGATCATAAAGCCTTGTGAAAATTCACATATGTCACCCTCCATCTCCCTTATGGCATGATAATACACAAAACACATCCTTGAAGGTTTAGATCCAACCCTACCCATGGGTTCAAGGTGTTGGCCGAAACCCTAGGAGATCCTAGGGTACCCCAAAATTTCTCAAAATCTCATTTTAACTTATACTCATCATGATAAAACATTAGAAAGCAAGAGTAATATTTTTAACATCCTTTTGGACCCAAAAACCCTAGTGGCCGAAAGTCATAGGGTCACACATCATGGTTTCTTCAATAGAAATCCCAAAACCAACTTTATATCATGCTAAAAATCATAAAGGAACTATTATACCACAGGTGAGGGAGTCTTACATTGGTTGATCTTGATTATAGACCTTAGATTTGAGAGAAGGATGGAGATCTTGTTGCCTCTTGACCACCCCTAGCCTTTGTATCCTTGTAGAAGCCTTGGATCTTGGGGATGAAGCCTTAGGTGAATTTTTTCCAAGGGAGAATCCCTCTTGGGGTGTTCGGCTAGAATGGAGAAGGAGGGAGGAAGAAAGGTGACTTGATGGAAGAAGAGAAGTAACCCCCCCATGCCTCTCTTTATAACTCATCAAGGAGGGTAAGTGAAGAGTCATGGTGTCTCTTCATTTCCCCCTAAGCCTTAACCATAATCCACTTCATTTCCTCATAGCACTCCCTTGCTAGGTGAATTGGTTAGAGCATGCATGGTTGTACAAGAGGTCCAAGGTTCAATCCTTGGTGCATGTACTAATTTTTTCATTTATTTTTATTTTATTTTCCTATTATTTCGAAAATCTCCTAAAAATTCCCCCATAATTATGTTAATATTCCTCATCAAAATCCCTCTATAATTCTATAAATTTTTACCTAAAATTCACCAATAATCATGGTACTAGAGAGCCCATATAAGGCCCATTAGTGCCTATTTCCCCAATTTTAATTGGAAAAACATGGATTCCTAGGTTAAAATTTGTGTTAATATTCCTAGGTTCCTCGGAAAATTATCTAACATGTTTAATATTTTAAAGAAATATTAAGAAAATTTTTCGGGTCGTTACAGAATGCATCTTGGGCTCCACTTCTCTGAGGTGATCTCGAGGTCTTCTGGCCCAGGGGATCCCCGACATTCTGCTTTCCCGAGGTGGTCTCGAGGACCTGGCTTCCTGAGGTGATCCCGACAGTGGGTCTTCTGTTTGATCTCCAGGGCGTGTCTACCCACGGGGGGTCTCGGTGTTAGTGATATGAGAGAAGTGTCCTAAGGCAATCGCCTTATGATTGTAAACATTTATTTTAATAAATGATAATTCACTATTTGAGTATACATGTTTGTGTATTTGATTGGGATCTTAAACTCATCTACTGAATGTCCGCAATACAATTCACAGCATAAGAGAATTTGTGATGGGATCACAACTAGTGATTATCTCTAAATGTGCAATTGTGAAGTATTGAAAATATCCCTAGTCGATGAATTGATAAATACGGACACTATCAATTCTATTGAGACTAGCATGGGTTATTCTCTAATCAGCTGATTCTCACTGGCTAGTGACATTGGGATGTCCGGAGATAAACATGGATGCTAGTTAAGGGAACTAGTTCATTGGAGTGACTAGCTGTAAAACTTCATATGGTAATCTATATAGATATGTCAATAAAGTTCTTACTGCAGCTTAAGTGCGATGTTCCTTTGACTTGCGGTGTTCAAGTCATCTTGGTCATGGAGACTTATACTTTAACATCTTAAGCAAGCATCTCCTAGGAGGTGTGGACCCAGGATGATTGGGTATAAGCCAAAGTGCCCGAAGATGTTTGAGCAGCCTCCAAAGGATTCACCACTCCTTGCGAGGAGATGTATACTCAGGCCTATCGTCGGATTGTTATTCAAAGCCTCTGGCCAGAGCATATCATGTTTAGAGTGCGAGTCTCTTAAATACATGAGAGTAATTAGAAATCCAAAGGACGAGAAAGACACTACTTGGGCTAGGTGTAACGTAGTCAGCCTAGTGGGGACTGACACAGATAGACCGTGTCCTGAACCAAGTGGGTATAAGATGGTGAAGGGAATGGGGCACGATTCATTAGAGCTGCTGAAGGGTTTCAGAATTACTTCTGAGGTCAAACCGTTGATCTTTCGATTAATTGGGGGTCATGATGTTCTACTAGGTGCCACTCATGATCGTTCTATAATTAGTTGATTATAGACGACCAACATAAATCGAAAGCCTATTTAGTCACACGCACTACGAGTAATCCGAGGGATTTAAAACGAGTTAAAAATTGGATTTTCCAATCAAGAGAAATAAGTCGAATCTGAGTTAATCAGAAGCGCAACGGAAACTTAAATTGGCTAAGTCTTTTGAAGGCTTATTGGGCGAATTAATTGAGTTTAATTCGCGATCGGTTCGGCTCGGTTTGGCAGGCCAAAGAGGGTGTTAACCCCCTTTGGTTTGGCCTGCCACAACAAGGTGAAGAAACCAATTTATTTGGTTTAATTAATAAAATAAATCTAGCGCGATTTGTTTTATAAATTATGGATAAATAAATTTGTATAAAGAAATTTATATAAATAAATTTATAGAAATTTATTCTTTTATGGAAATTAAAATGATCCATGGAATGATTTATTTTAATTTTATAAAATCAATTATGAATTGATTTTTTTCATAATAAGAAAGTTTATAAATTTCTTATAAAATTTATTCCATAATTAAAGGAGAGAAGTATTTGTTTTATTATAAAGTTAGTTATAATAAAACTAGGCATAACGGAATTATTCATAAGAAAGATTATAAGATAAATTTCTTATGAAAATTAATTCCTTTAAGAGAGAGACTTGGCAAGGGAGAAGCAACTATATAAGGAACCAAAGGTAAGCCTTGAATTCCCAATCAATTAATCAAGAGATTAATTGCTCTCTCTCTCTCTCTACACACCTCTCTCTCTAGGGCCGGTGCCCCTCTCTCTCTAGGGCCGGCTATCTCTCCTCCCCTAGGGCCGGTGCAACTCCCAAGGTGGGCGTGAGCTTCATCCACCAAGACGACCTCAGAGAAGAAGAAGCGGATCACATCTCCTTCCTTCTCGGAATTTAGATTCCGTCCCTTGGTGGTTAGTTTCCTTTCTTCTCTCTTGATCTTCTAGTTGTGCCTTTAGAGAATCTAGTAGTTCTCGTCGGCACAAAACTCGTGACTTGCGAAGTCATCCCGAAGAGAACTCGGCGTAGACGCGAATAGAGGCGGAGCTTCCAAGGGACGCTACGATTGGATCTCGTCCCTTACTTCGAGTTACGCGAGGTACTAAGTAAATTAGTTTACTTTTCCGCAAAGTTTTAATTTATGATCATGTCCAAACTTGTTGGATCGGGTTGGTCCGGCTAGAGGGGGGTGAATAGACGGAAACGAAATATGAAATGGAAGGCACTCGTCTTTAAAAAAAAACTTGGTCGCAACTAAGAACGTTGCTTCCAAGGCAGTGGACGCTCAATTAAAATCTCCTTGTGGCGGAGAAGCCTTACAATAAAAGCACGCTAGACTATAGAGAGAATTACAAGAGAATTGAATTAATTGTATTCTAAAGTAAAACCTCTAAGTCTATTTATAGCCTAAGAGAATAAATCTGGATTGTTGATTGTTGATCACTTTTCTCTTGGCCGTTGATCCATGGATGTAATCTGGATGGTTGATCTTGGATGGGATTAAATTGCATCCATTGGATTTGATTAAAGGATAATGTAACATTATCCTTTAAGTTTTAATTGTTTTAATTAAAACTTTATCTTTCCTCGAGATGGTTGTTGGAATCTCCATGTCGCTGTTGTAATCTCTAAGTAGCAATATTGGCAACATTTTATTGTCATCGCCCTTTAGTCCAAATGGTAAGTGGGTTAGTGTTTGTTGTTGAGGTCTCGAGTTCGATCCTTCGTGGCACCAATTAATTTTCTCTTTTCTTTTGGGCGCTTGGACTAGTCTTTTTGATTCTTCGTCTTCTGGGTGATTTCTGGCCAACCGGAGTTAGGCTCACCCGAACCCGACTCCGACCTTTCGTCCCTCGAGCGTCCTTCCTCCCAGCTTCTCGTCCCTCGGACACCGTGCACGTCCTTCTCGCTCCACCGGTGTACTCTTCCGCAGCTTCCGCGTCCCTTGGATTGTACCAAGCCCGTCGGCTCACTTCCCCGCACAATCCTTCTCGTCCTCTACGTCTTACACTCGACTTCCTCCGTACCTAAGCTCCTGCACACTTAGCTGATGGATTAAAACCAACAGGACCTAACCTAACTTGGTTGATCACATCAAAACCAACTGGGGCACCAACACACACATCATAAGGTTGCATGCTAGATACGTGGTTAAAATGATTTGAGAAATTATTTTATGCTAACTCTTCCGCTGCACGTAAAAATTTAAAAATTTTACGAACCCGTATCCTTGTCAACATGCACCCGGTCCCAACACTCGGGGGATCCCCTTCCTGAGAGGGTCTCGGGAGCTCCGGAAAGAGAGTCGCTCAGACTCGCTATATCTTGCCACATAGCTTCTTCAGCCCATGTGTCAGCCACGGGGTACTCGACCCCATCACAAGTCCCTCCCTTCAAGTCTGATCAAAGGAAGTGTGTCTGACTGATTATACTAGTTTGGTGATGAAGAAGCTATGTCCCAGTGGGTCCTTGCACCCGTTACTGCTTGCCTGATAGTTATACTGGGTCTGAGAATTGTAGGATTTACCTCGGGTCTCTAGCCAATCCCTTTTTGGTTTTGTCTTCCCAAAAAGGCTTCCATGGTTTTCGAGGTACTGCAATGATACCTGTCTATCCTTCATAAAGGCGCATGGCGCTCTTTAATGGAGACAAAGCCCCTTTGCGAATTCCTCATCGCCACGTGCACCAACTGCTCTCTTCACGATCTCTTATTGACGTGCGCAGCTATAGCAGGCTCACGTCAAGCAGCTGTTCCCTGGCACTTCCCTGATGTGGCGGTTTCTTGTCGTCCACATGCCTTGCCCCTATTGCACCCATGCGGGTGGCTTCCTCTGTATAAGAAGGGGAGGCGAAGGCGTTCGGTCACCTTCTGGCTTCGTTGTTTGGTGAATCTTGTCTTTGTCTTCTTCCCTAAGGATCCTTTTCGCATAAGTCTTCTGCCTCCTTTTCGTCTTTTTCCTTAGGAACCATGGAAGGTTATACAGTGGAGTGGTATGAGTCTGCCCCTTTAAGAGTGACGCTGGAGGCTTTGCAGGCGGCCATTGAGGCCTACGGTATTCCGGTCGAGATGGCGGTAGTGATCCCTAAAGTAGACCAGACGCCGGTGGAGCCTCCTGTAGGTTTCTTTACCTTCTTTCTGGGGCAAGTAGAGTCAGGGCTCCGCTTCCCCATTTCTTCTTTTTTCATGAATGTGACCTCCTATTTCGATATTCCTCTTCACCAGATGACTCCCAACGCCTTTGCTTAGATGGGCGGGGCATACATTATCTTCAAGCTCTTTGATATCCCCTTGACCCCTCGCCTTTTCCATTCGTTCTTCGTTCCGATCGGCTCGCGAGGGGCCTTTAGCTTTTCGGCGCATCCCGACCATAGGTTCTTAGGAGGGTTCCCTTCCTCGCACAAAGGGTGGAAGGAGAAGTTTTTCTTCATCCGACTGCCCACGCGACCCTTCAGTCCTCTCTGCTGGATGGAGGCTCTGCTGACTCCTCCCTCACTAGGGAATTTTCTCCAGAGTCTAGCCTACCAGCGCGCCCAGAACATACTCTCCAGCTTGGAGTTCAGTGGCCCAGGTCTGGTGCAGAGTGAGGATCTCATGTACCGTGTGAACCTTAGCTTTAAAGTGACCCAGATTAGCCCCAGCCTTGGTAAGTTCGTCTTTTTCATCAATGCTTGTTAGTTCTAACTGATATCCTCTTGCTTGGTTATTGCTGAGGAACTCATGTTGAGGGTGACGCACTGACTTATCAAGTGGGAGGAGGCCAACAAGGAGGCTCTGAATCTCCACCCAGCCGCTCCTGGTGCTCCTGGTGCACCCTCTGCTGTAGCCGAGTCCTTGGAGGGGATTGCTGAATCATCCAGTGAGTATGCCATGCTAGAGTGGGCAGAGGCTCCTGCTGCATCTCCGTCGTTCGCTAGACCGGGGACTTCAGGTCCGTCAGTTGAGACGGAGATGGACATCCCTTCAGGAGATGACCCACCCCCAGCTGTTGTCCATCCGGAGGGGGTCACAGAGGAGTCGTTGCCCCCCCCCACTACCCCATCAACATCCCAATTTTCTGGCCGACAGAAGAGGAAGGTCTCAGAGGGCTTAGGCCCCAGATGGAAAAGGTTGCGCTCCAGTGGTCCCAACATCCTTCCATCTATTCTCGAGGAGGAGGTTCCACCGTCCGATGGTGAGGAAGATATTCCTCCATCTCCACCTTTTCCGTCGACTACCACTCCAGAACCCGGTGATCAGGCCTTCGGCTCTTCTTTGGTTGACCCTACCGAGGTCACGAAGGGTAAGCAAGCATTGCCAACCCAATATCGAATGCAACTTGACCGCCTTCGCAAAAGGATGGATGCGGAGTTGGAGGCTTCCATGCAATCTTTCCCCCCGGTGCAGTTGAAGGAGGTCCCTATTGAGGGCCTTGCTTCCGAGGGGACTTCCAGCACTAAGGAGGATGACTCCGGCCCTTCCACATTGCCACCTGGAGCTCCCACCGTCCAGTCGCTTCCCCCGCGTAGGGGCTCGTTGCCTTCAGAGAGCCGGGTTGACACCCCGAGGTCTCCAGGAGGGGAAGCCATTCAAGTCTCCACGGGGCCTCTTACTACCCTGCGTGAGTCCCTTTTGAAGGTGTGTGTTCCAGGTACATAGGCTATTTTCTTGTATGCTTTATAATTCCCTGGTGCAATGATAGGCAGCTAAAGCCTGCTTGACAGCCGGCCGGGGCTTGTACACCTGTCCAGAGATTGAGGCCTTAACCCACCGGGCACTGAGAGCAGAAGCCGCAGCTGACCACGAGCGCATAGTGGGAAAGGGGGAGCATTAGCCGGCAAGGTGTCCAGCTAAGCCTTAACCCACCTTAGTTACGGGTGGAGCATTAGCTGGACACCTTGCTGGCGTTAGCTTCAGGCTACTGAGGCTTCCCGTATTAAAGGGGCCGAGGCAGACTTCAAGGCTAAGTTCCTAGAGTCGGATGAATTCGGCGATATCATTGTCGGCCAGGTAATGAAGCGCTTGAAGCAAGGATTCCACGGAGCCATCGACCAACTGAGGAAGGCCCAGCTTGTGCCTCTGATGCTGACCTGAGTTTCATGAGCATCGCCGAGTTTGGGAAGAGCTCCAGCCCGAGGACAAAGAGATGTAGGATTAGTTGTTATCTGGGGGCTTGACCCCGATGTACCCTTTCTGGTTATAATAAAAATATTTATTTGCCTTACTATCCTAAGTATGTTTTTGCGTTTGTCTCCTTGTAACGTTTGACTTCGTCATGAGGACAAAGAGCGTAGAAGGATCTGTGTTTCTCTCTGATCCCAGGAGCTAGATTGCCGATTATACTTCTTGGAACATAGGCATTGCCTCTCAGCCCTGGGATAAGGGAGTCCTGGAGCCACTGCTAGTCCTCCTATGACGCCAGGTGTCTTCCAGGGGTTTCGGGTCTGATCTTGGGTGTAGATTTCCCTAGGGTGGCCCCGAAAGCCCAACCACCAGGCCCGCAATTGTTCATCTGTGAGACCCATGCTGGCTTTTTTCTCTATTGAGTGTGTGCGGCCGCCGAACCATCATCTCCGGACCCCAGGCGATCCATTGAATTGACCCATAAAGATTTGTGAATTCCCAGGCGCCGCAGGGGCATGCCAATCAACGGTGACGGAAATGACGCGACATTTTAAAATTAGCGTCTATTACTGCTCCTGCGTCGTACCTTTATTAAATGCAGATGAGCAGCCCTCTCTAAAAGGTGGAAGGCCAACACGTTCATTCTCATCCGTCTTCCCTTCCCATCCTCATGGATTAGGAAAGGAAGAGGGGCTGCAGCCTAAAGGGGAACCCGGCGAGGGAGGAGTTTCATCGCCCAGCGGGGTGCGAAGCCCCGTTTGTTCGAGCTAAGTCAAGTGCTCCGACAATCCCCTATGAAGCGTACCATCTTTCGTTGCATCCTCCATCGCCCCCCTTCCAGTAGGGGTTTCCTGTATCACAGGGGAGCATGGCAGAGATGAGATCGCACCTTTCTCGGGAGAGCATGGAGGGAATAGCTCCACATGTTTCACCGGATAGTCGAGAGAAGACATTACATACTTCGCCGGGGGGCATGGTAGAGATGATATCATTTGTTTCACCCGGGAGCATCTCCTGGTGGTTCATCTCTTGCCCATCTCCGGGTGCTCTCTCCTGCCTAATCGCTCATTTCCCCGAGTTTTGGGCATCGACCATCAGTCGGTTCTGGAGTAGTTTTTCATCTAAGGAGGAGTTGTGGCTGCTGCTCCCCCTTCTCTTCCCTTTGTTCCGGCTACGTGACCATGCGGGGAGGCTGAAGTGATAGGGAAAAACCAGGGAAAAGGAGTGATCTCCTCTACTGGATTGACTGATTGTATCCCCTATTCTTTGTATTCCCTTGAGATGTCATTATCAATGTATTTTCCGTAGAGGTGAAGGAAAACACTTGTTATCTCTGTTGTATAAGCGCTTCAAGCATTAACTAGATATTCTGCTGGTTTTACCTTATTAGAGGATGCCTGTTTCATATTTAGTAGGTTGTGTGCTAACCTTCTGCCCTTGGACCCCCTCCAATTCTCAGTAAGAGGCGATAGGGGCTGCGTAGATCTTGGTCGGGTATCTGTAGCACCCAGCCCAAGCCTATGTACCACGGGCATCCACAGAGCCGCGAGGTATTAGGGTTTTTATTTCTTGGTCGGGCATCTGTAGCACCCAGACCAAGCCTAAGTACCTCGGGCATCCGCAGCACCGCGAGGTATTAGGGTTTGGTTTCTTGGACGGGCATCCGTAGCACATAGACCAAGCGTAAGTACCTCGGGCATTCGTAGCACCGCGAGGTATTAGGTTTTTTATTTCTTGGTCGGGCATTTGTAGCATCCAGACCAAGCCTAAGTACCTCGGGCATCCGCAGTGTTGGGGAAATCTATGGTCCGGAGTGACCATGTGTTTTGATGTTTGGGCAAACGGTTTAAGTTAGGTTTACCCTTGTATTTGATATGTGTATTTGAGTGTGCAGGTTTGCAGGATACACATGAACTTAGTTGGATGGCTCCGGGTCCGGTGAAGGATGGTGTGAGGAGACAAGCCGTGGGCTTGTATACATCCGAGGGACTGGTTCGAGTGCTAAGAGAAATGTACTCGGGAAGGAAAATCTTAGGTTTGGAAGTGGACCAGTCGACTGCCCCTGGAGTAGTCGACTGATGAAGTCTACAGAAAGATCAGTCGACTGCCCTTAGAGCAGTTGACTGATGGCCGCTAAAATTTGAATGTTAGGCTATAACGTTTGAATCTATGTGGGACTAGTCGACTGGCCTTGGGCCAGTCGACTGGTAACGGTCATTTCAGCCAAGAGCACTATTTAAAGGGGCTCGATTTTGGCTGAGAGTTTTTGACGAAATTGGCTTTGGTTAAAGGCCAATTAGTAGTCTTTGTGCTCAGGAGTGTTGTCCGGATTGTGGTGAGGTTTCTCCACCCACAAGGAGCTACACGAGCTAGCCGGAGGTCTTTCAGGGAGTCATCGACCGACGAATTGGGATTGACCACCTTACGGACAGCCGTGAAGTAGGAGCCTTATCTCCGAACCACGTAAAGGTGATGTGTTAGCATTGTTTAGTTTAGATTTGAGATTTCTGCTTGCGCTTGCTAACCATTATAGGAAGAAAATCGAGAAATTGCTATTCACCCCCCTCTAGCAAACGATAAGCTCCTAACAAGTGGTATCAGAGTCGGGGTTGCTCGTCTATGGACTAACCGCTGAGAGAGCAAAAGGCTAAAGGAAATGACGCGTGAAGAACGCTTAGGGGACGACATTAACATTCCACCTCCTTATGACCGAGAGAGTTTTGATTATTGGAGGATGCAGATAGAGGTATGGTTTAACATGGATTGGGATTTAATGTTCGCACTAAAATATCCATTTAAAGCCCCGAAGGATAAGCATGGGAAGAAGCTCCGACCATGATATTGGACTAAGGAGCAACAAACTCAATCAAAGGCAAATGAGAAGATAATTTCAATATTACCTAAGGTTGTGCCTAATGATATAATTAGTGGTGTAGGTCAATACAAAGATGCTCATGAGCTATGGAGCAAGATGATAGCTTTACATCAAAATCCTACACAAGCTCAAGTAGTAGAAGAGCCCAAGGAAATGAGCTTAATGGTCCAAGAAGAGGAAAAGGACCAATCGGATGAGGAAAGAAGCTCAACATCCGAAGAGGAGGAGAAAGAAGAAAAAGATTCATCCATCTCCTCAAGTGAAGTGACACAAGAAATTGAAGAACCAGCCACTTCATCAAAGGTGGAAGAAGAAGTCTCCACTTCAAGGATTGAGGGGGAGGAGAAACCATCCTCAATACCAAAGCAAGAAGAAGCTTCCACCTCCACCAAAGCAAAATCAAAGGACCACATTATTTGCTTTGGGTGTAATGAAAAAGGACACTACAAGGATAAGTGTCCATTGGGTAAAAAAAGGAGGTAAACCTTAAACCCAAGTCAATTCCTTTAAATTCTAACATTGGTTGTAGGGAAAAGAAGGAGAAGAATCATATAAGGTGCTTCACGTGTGGTGAGCTAGGACACTACCACACCAAAAGCTCAAGAAAAGGAGAATTCAAGAAATTGGAGCATTTGAGGAAATAGGAGAAGGAGAAGAAGAAAAGCTCACATCAAGGGGGAGCTACAAGGGTAAGGGAGGTAATTCCTAACTTTAAGTTAAAATGTAATTCAAATTTAAACTCCTCCATGCATGTTAGAAATAATGAAAATTATTTACCCATGCATAGTTTTGGTTTTAGATATCATGACAAAAATAAGGTTAATGTTGCATATCAAAACCCTAGGGAATTCATGCATCATGATAAACCTAGAACCATTAGACCTAAGGACCAAGGTATTAATCCCAAGAAGGGGAGACACATGCCTAGGATGGGTAGGTCTAGGATTGTCCAAGGTGGACATGTTGAGTCTAGGTTTATGAACCTAGAAAGGAAAAATCAAGCTTTAAGGGCAAAGCTTGATAAATTAGAGAAAACCCTAGATAGATTCACTATTGGATCTAAGGGTTTAGGTATGGAGTTGGGTGGTCAAAAACTCAACAATGATAGATTGGGTTTAGGATACCGATCTAAGTTCTCCGATGCCAATGAAAAGAAATATGCTAGGGTAACATATAACTATGACAAGGAGGGGAAGTCCAAAAATGGCAAGGAGATGCCATGTAAAAGCAAGAAGAAAGGCTTAACTAAGGACAAGGGGTCCAAAGTTAAGAAGGTTAAGGTTGTAGACCAAGAATCACTGGAGGTACACCAGTGTGGTCTAGCGTTTGTTGAGTCACTTAGGGACGTGGCTAAGGCTAAGTGCTCAAGGGGAGCTCTATGAGCCAAGTTGGGACCCATGGTTTATGGATCCCGGGAGAATTTCTCTCGTAAGTCTAGATAGGTCATGGAGTGTGCCAAGAGATGTGGAGATGGATTTGAGTCTCAATCCTAGTGAGTTGGTACATTGGATTTAAGGTTCATTCATGAAAATATGACATTGGGGTCATATAACATGAAAGTTAGTTTTTGATGTGTAAATGTCATATAAACAAATGCTAGGGATGCATTGTGGGTTGGTATGGGTAGAGACATCTATTGGTGCAGGAAGCACTATATTGAACCTTGTTTTGATATTGGCAAAGGATTCAAAGTTAAGTGTTATTTGTGATCTAATAAAGTTACTCAAGTGTGCAGAAACAAAGTCCTAGCGAGGGACAACTAGGCACCTAGCGAAGGACTGCCAGAAAACAAAGTCCTAGCGAAGGCTTGCTAGGCACCTGGCGAAGGACTGCCAGAAAACAAAGTCCTAGCGAAGGGCTGCTAGGCACCTGGTGAAGGACTGCTAGGAGTCTAAGACCTAGCGAAGGACTGCTAGGCACCTGGCGAAGGACTGCCAGGAAACAAAGACCTGGCGAAGGGCTGCTAGGCACCTGGCGAAGGGCTGCTAGGAGTCTAAGACCTAGCGAAGGACTGCTAGGCACCAGGTGAAGGACTGCTTGGTACAGAAGACCTGGCGAAGGATTGCTAGGCACCAGGCGAAGGACTGCTTGGTAACGAAGACCTGGCGAAGGGCTGCTAGGCACCTGGCGAAGGATTGCCGGGCAAAAGTCCAACCGAAGGAGCCAGTTGGCAACAGGTAAATTCTCCTGAGAGGAGTAGGTGAGGACGTGTTCCCCGTCGAGGGAACAGTAGGCCTTGGTTTGACCTAGGGTTCCATTTTGGAGACCCAAAGTCAGAACCAAGACAGCTACGACTGTAAAATTCACTAACATACTTGCTTTATCATGTTTGGTACTAACCCTGGATGCAGGACCGAAGGAACGAGTTTCTACAGCTCAGAACGCCTCAAAGGAGAGGGGCAGCAGCTGGGTTAGGCGCCCGGGAGGTCCCGGGCGCCCAAGGTCAAAGTCAAACAAGAGTTGAGCAAGAAAATGCTTCGGAAGCTCACTGGGTCGGGCGCCCCCAAGCTCCCAGACGCCCCCGTGCTCCCGGGCGCCCCAGATGCCTCGAGCACCCTGGGTTCAAGCCAACGAAGCAGATAGAGTTCAAGTTAGCGAGAAGCCAGCATACCAAGTCAACCCGGGCGCCCCCTGCTTCCTGGAGGGATATGGGCTGACCGAGTTGTGGATGAGGGTTTGTGGATCGGGAGACACGTGGAGGGCGCCCCCAGCGTCCCGGGCGCCCCCAGGACCGCTATAAAAGGGGTTCGAACCCCAAGGATTCGAAAAACAATTCTTCCAACGCCAATACGCTCTTCGACTCAAGCGCTCTGCTCCGGAAACCTCCCATCTCAAGATTCAAGCGCCGACGACGACTCTCTGCTCCGAAGCACGATCCACACCGGGCGTCGGTAACGAAGAGTTTAATTTTTAGTTTACTGTACTACAACTGTAATATTTTTCTGTAAACATTTGCGCACATATAGAATTGCCCGCAGTAAACGGTCAACGACCGTGGGCCTTGGAGTAGGAGCCGCCGCGACTCCGAACCAAGTAAAATCGCTTCAGTTCTTGTGCTGCGTTTTCAATTTCGCTGCGTATTCTCTTAACCTCGAGTCTGATAAGTTTTTTAACGATATTCACCCCCCCCCGCTCTATCGTATTCTCTCGATCCAACCACATCAAGAGGAGTTAAAACTAGGACTTTATGTTTGAACCATTTAGCTAGTTTTGGATATTGTGTCAATCTTGGGATTGATGATAGATACATTTTTGCATGTATTTTCCCCAAGTAGATATGGGTACCACAAACCTCTCCATAAAATTTGAAAATTTTTGGAGATTTGTGAAATTTCTGGTGCATTTCTGAAATTGATCAAAAATGTTGAAAATGGGAATTTAAGGGTGCCAATCGACTGGTAAAGGCTGATTTTTTTGTTTCAGCAGTCAAAAGGTGTCCGAATGATGTAAAACATGTGTGTAATCTTATGGGGGGTTAGTACACTATGTTTATGATCATTAGAGGTTAAAGGATCCAATAGGAGTGAAATTATTGGTGTCTTTTTGATGTGTGGCAAAGGGGGAGAAGTGTTGGGTTTAAGTGGGAAACCAAACACGCCTTTGCAAAAAATCCTAGGTCAAGTGGGAGCTTAGGTAAAGGGGGAGCATTGTTGCTCAGTTGGTGAAGAAATGGGAACCTTGGAGAGGTGCTTAAAAAACCTTTGTAAGTCCAATATAGGGGAGCCTTGGTGAGGTTTTAAAAAGCTCGATTTTGGTAAAAGTCCTAAACTCATTGGGGAGGTTTAAGTGTGGGGATGCCTTGTGATAGGATCTATGTTTGCATTGCATATGCATTGGCGGTATAAGTCCAAGGTGAAGCTTTGGCAACGTATGTCCAAATGGTTATTAGCATTGTATTTGCTAATTGTTTTCCCTAACTTAAATGTATTGCCAAACATCAAAAAGGGGGAGATTGTTAGGGCAATCTATGGTCCGCAGTGACCATGTGTTTTGATGTTGGGCAAAGGGTTTAAGTTAGGTTTACCCTTGTATTTGATATGTGTATTTGAGTGTGTAGGTTTGCAGGATACACATGAACTTCGTTGGATGGCTCCGGGTCTGGTGAAGGATGCTGTGAGGAGACAAGCCGTGGGCTTGTATACATCCGAGGGGACAAAGCAGGGAGATGAGCCGAGGGAAGCGGACTTCGAGGCATACACGAAGGGTGTAACGCCCACCCTTTTCCCACACCTCGTGGTGTGGCGAGATAGGCGTCGTTACGCTAAACATACATGTGCATAAAAACATCTTAATGCAGCGAAATCATTTTTTCTAAACATGCTTTTAACCATGCAACTAAACACATGGAACACCTATACATGGCATCATATCATAACTTAACCATTCCATAGCTTATTCATAAACGTAGCATCATGAGTCTTAAGTCACTCATTTGTCATAATCATAAATCATAGCATAAAATTTAAGAAAACATTTTCACACCCAAGACATGCATTATGTGAGAATATAAGACTCTTTTGCCAAGTCACTGCTACACACACACACATGCTTCTGCCTCTCCCGCGGCTTCCCTTAATAGCTTCTTGCTTGATCTGCGATACAAGGAAAATAAAACTATAAGCACATAGGCTTAGTAAAACCCTTTCCTACTCACTAAAACCATACGTCACTTAAGCGTAATCATATCAAGTATCTGACATAGCGTAACTTCGAACATAAACATAAGCATAGTCATGACATAAGTCATAAGCATATGAACAATTCGCATAGCATGATTCCTAACATCACCATAGGTCTACAACCTACTTAGCATGGCATAAATCTTAACATACATGAACATGAAACATACATACGTGAACATGAAGCATATCTATACATGACATAATTCTTAGCATACATGAACATAAGACATACTTAGACATGACATAATTCTTAGCATACATGAACATAAGGCATACTTAGACATGACATGAACATAAGACATACTTAGACATGACATAATTCTTAGCATACATGAACATAAGGCATAATATATGAGCATATACACAAACATAAAATATACATACCTTGGCGCGATGCCTAACATGGATGTATGAATGAGTCAAATGCATGTACTATATAAGGATGCTTAATTTTTAAAATCATACTTTTAAATGCTTAACATAAACATAACATCATTGGGGGTCCCCGGCTTGTACCACATACATACATCATAAGCACGCATCCTAAATAAATATGAGGTAGCTAGCCTCAACCTACTAGGGTAAGGAAAGCATAGTCGGTAGTCCTAGAACCGGGGCGTTCTTAAGGTGCCCATCCCTGTTGCACAGCTTCGGTAGTGCCAGAACCGTGGACAGCTTCGGTAGTCCAGAACCGGGGCGTTCTTAAGGTACCCATCCCTTGGACCCTTACTTCGGTCCGGTACAAGCCTCATTCATAAAAATAAATATGCATGTTTCATCATTCATACTTGTCATTCATACTTATCATTCATACTTATTTCATATCATCGTCATGCCTTCATCATTCATACTTATCATTCATACTTAAGGCATAACCATCATCTTCATTCATACTTATCATTCTTTATTCACATAATAGGACATACATGCATAATCATGTTTTTAGCCATAAACATTATCTTGGTTCGTAAAACTTGCATGATCACAATACATAAATAACCATGTACTTCATACATGATATATTTCATCTAGCATACATAATCCCAGTATTCATCAATAACCATGGATGGTAAGCTACATATAAACATGACACATACTACTAGGGTTCATGGCATTTACCTTAAAACATGCGTGTACTTTCATAAACCATAAATCTATTATAAACATTTATCATTATACATACATCATTCCGTCTATCATAACTTACATCCTACATCGATTTCATATATTCATGGTATATGATCTAATTGTTCATGAGTAAAGCATCACTTAAGATCTAACATTCAAAATCATATTATTCCACACATAAATTAAGGTTTTTGTAACATAAAGATCCTTACTTCATGCTTAACTACTTACTAGCATCATGGTAACTTAGAAACATGCATCCTTGAGACCTTAACCCAATCCAAACCCTTGGTTTGGGTCTTGGCCGAAACTTGAAGGAGATCTAAATTCATAGAAAATTTGCCTAGATTAAGATTAACATCCTATACCTTGCATATCATGCCATGGAAGACCAATTTAACCCTTGATTGGACTTAACACTAAGCCTTAGCCCTCTTACATGACTTGGCCGAAACCTATAAGGGTAACAA
This sequence comes from Boesenbergia rotunda, assembly GCA_024364735.1. Taxonomy (NCBI): domain Eukaryota; kingdom Viridiplantae; phylum Streptophyta; class Magnoliopsida; order Zingiberales; family Zingiberaceae; genus Boesenbergia; species Boesenbergia rotunda. Next base: position 382,727 of record JAGFNQ010002623.1, on the reverse strand, counting down.
GCCCATAGAAAATTCATACAAATCACTACTTTCATCCATACTATATCATAGCAAGACATACTAAGCATGCTTGGAGCATTGAAGATTAAATCTAACCCTAATCTTGAAGGTGGCCGAAACCCTAAGGGGTTCTTAGGGTGCCATAAAACTTCAAACATCATGCTTTTATACTTCACCTATCATAGGTAACCATTTACAAATATAAATCAAATCTTTAACATGATTTCTAGCCCAAGACATGCCTTGGCCGAAACCATCATGAGCCCTTTTCATGGATTTTTTTCCAACATATCATGCCAATAAGACTTAGATCATGACAAATAACTTTGAAAGCTATCATACCACAGGTGAGAGGGTTTTACCTTGGGTTGTCTTTGATTTTTAGACCTTAAAAGAAGGAGAATGGAAATCCCTTTGCCACTTGAACCCTTCTTGCCCTTGTAACCTTGGAAGAGAACCTAGATCTTCCAAATAGAGTCCTTGGTGGAACTTTTCTTAAGGGGGAGAACACCTTGAGTTTTCGGCCAAAGCAAGGAGGAAGAAGAAATGAAGAGGAGAAGGGAAGTTGTAACTTCCTTTCCATATTTATATCACTTTAAAAAGGGGTAAATGAAGAGTCATGGTGTCTCTTCCCTTGATGACTCTTCATTTCCTACACCTTAACTAATATCCACTTCATTCCCTTATAGCACTCCCTTGCTAGGTGAATTGGTTAGTGCATGCTTGGTTGTATAAGAGGTCCAAGGTTCAATCCTTGGTGCATGCACTAATTTTTTCTATTTTATTTTTAATTTATTTCCTATTATTTCAAAAATTCCTTAAAAATTCTCCCATAATTATGTTAATATTTTCCATTAAAATCCATCTATTTTTATTTAAATTTTACCTAAAATCCACCCATGATAATGGCACTAGAAAGCCCATATAAGGCCCCTTAGTACTTAGTTTCTCAATTTAAATGAGAGAACCATGGGTTTCTCGGCTAAGGTTCGTATTAATATTTCTAGATCCTTTGGAAAATTATCTAGACATGCTTAATATTTTAAAGAAAATATTAAGAGAATTTTCCGGGTCGTTACAATCCCCCATACCTCTTGAAAGTTCGTCCTCGATCTTAGAATAGCTCCGGGTACTTGTGTCTCATCTCGTCCTCGCGTTCCCAGGTAGCCTCCTCGAACTGTTGACTTTGCCATAGTACCTTAACTAAGGGCACCTCCTTGTTCCTTAGCTTCTTGACCTCCCGATCCAAGATCTGGATAGGTTGGCTTTCATAACTTAGGTCCTCCTGAACTGGTACCGACTGTGGCTCAATCACTTGGTCCATGTTTGGAAGACACTTCTTAAGCATTGACACATGGAAGACATTATGAATAGCTGACATTTCCTGAGGCAGCTCCAGTTCGTACGCCACCTTGCCAACTCTTTTCAGTACCAGGTACGGTCCCACATATCGCGGACTCAATTTCCCTTTCTTCCCGAATCTCGTTATCCCTTTCATCGGAGCCACTTTAAGGAATACCAGGTCCCCAATACTGAATTCCAGTGGCCTACGCCGGGCATCTGCATAACTTTTCTGTCGACTCTGCGCAGCTTCTATCCGTCGTCGAATGGTCTGTATAGCTTGGGTGGTGTCGTTGATGAGATCTGTCGTAAGCCCCATCGCCTTCTTCTCACCACCTTCGTACCAACAGATTGGAGACCTACATCTCCTACCGTACAGAGCTTCATAAGGTGCCATGCCGATAGTAGCTTGGTAGCTATTATTGTAGGCAAATTCTGCCAAACATAGATATCGGCACCAGCTCCCTTTGAAATCCAGAGCACAAGCTCGTAACATGTCTTCCAGCACTTGATTCACCCGTTCAGTTTGCCCGTCAGTCTGAGGATGAAAAGCTGTACTGAATCGTAACTTGGTGCCGAGGGACTTCTGGACACACTCCCAGAAATGTGAAGTGAACCGACCATCCCTATCTGAGATGATGGTCTTGGGAACTCCATGAAGTCTGATTATCTCCTTAGCATATAACTGAGCCAGTTGCTCAATCGAATAAGTCATCTTGATAGCTAAGAAGTGAGCAGACTTCGTCAACCTGTCCACAACCACCCATACCGCATCATATCCATTTGTAGTCTTGGGAAGTCCCGAAATAAAATCCATAGAGATATCTTCCCATTTCCATTCCGGAATCGGAAGTGGCTGCAGAACTCCTCCGGGCCGCTGGTGTTCTGCCTTCACTTGTTGGCAGGTCAGGCAAGTGCCAACATGCTGAGCCACATCCCTGTTCATACCGGACCACCAGAATTTCTCTTTTAGATATTGATACATCTTGGTGGATCCTGGATGCATTGAATAAGGGGTTTCATGAGCTTCGACTAATATCGCTTTCCGTAGCTCCGGATCATTAGGAATACATAGTCGATCCCTAAGATAGAGTACTCCCCCGTTGGCGATACGAAAACCATCGCCCCTTCCTTCTAGGATCTCTTGTTTGATTCTCTGAAGGCTAGGATCACCATCTTGTTTATCCAATATGTCCTCATTAACTTTATGATATCATTACATGCATACATCATAATTATATGCTTATTGTATCTATGGATAAACCCAATAATAATATGCTTTCGAAATATTAATTCTCAATTCGAATTACTAATTATATTCGTCTATATTTATAGGGTAGGCGAGATCTTATTATATTACCCAAAAATTTATTTATCACATCTTATAAGTCTATATACAAAACTATCCGAACTCAGTGGGCTAAACGGGCGACCATCGTGCCCATAATGAAGAATACCATAGCGGTGACTATCACCCCTTCGTCCATCACCCCTTGGCCTGCCTCAGGATTTTCTACTGTTTCCATCGGATCCTCTTCTTCTATCTCGGGGACCTCCTCAGCTACCCCAGGATCTCCCTCAAGCATCCCGGGGTCTTCCTCAAACATCTCTCCCTCAGGCATCTCGGGGTCTTCCTCAAACATTTCTTCCTCAGGCATCTCGGGGTCCTCCTCGAATGGTTCGAGATCCTCCTCGTATATCTCGGGATCCTCCTCGAATGGCTCGAGGTCCTCCTCGTACATCTCGAGATCCTCCTCTAACGGCTCGGAATCCTCCTCGTACATCTCGGGATCCTCCTCGTGCATCTCGGGCTCCCCCTCCGAGTCCCCCAGATCTTCTGGGAACTCATGGCGGAGAAGCTGCTTACATAATTCCGTATATGAGATACGGCATCCGTGTTGCCCCCAGATCTGATGAGCAACCTCTCTCGCCCGATTGGGCAATGAGCGAAGCAGAGCTCCGATCCTATGATCATCCATGATTGGAAACCCTTCCTGCTCAAGTTTCCAGAATAGCCGATCCAAAAACCCCATGTTGCCTTGAATTCCACGGGTCGGACTGTACTCAACCGCCTCTATCCGTTCCATCAACTCGCGGCACCTCTCAGTGTAGTTCTCATGCAACATCTGGAATTGAAAAAAAATGACATAGTTAGTACCAAACCGACCAAGCCAGTACAAAACCATTTCCTTTTCAATTCGCAAATATATACAGAGAAAAACACACACACAATCGGTTTAGTCTACCCTAGTGATTAAAATATGTAACCACCTTCCTACCCCAAATTCTAAATTATTTAATTTTTCATAAATAAAACAATAGAAAATATCGTTCGTATTCACATATCTTACGAGTACTTGCCATTATCTATCATAAGACACCATTCATACTTGCATATTCTAGAAACATAACATATCGTAAGAGTGCTTACTATCATGAAATTTACCGAAAGGTACTTACTTGGAAGCGGCAGGAAGGAGGCTTGATGTGTGTGTAGTGAGATGGCAACGACTATGATACCAACCTGTAACGCCTGCCCTTTTCCCACACCTCGTGGTGTGGCGAGATAGGCGTCGTTACGCTAAACATACATGTGCATAAAAACATCTTAATGCAGCGAAATCATTTTTTTCTAAACATGCTTTTAACCATGCAACTAAACACATGGAACATCTATACATGGCATCATATCATAACTTAACCATTCCATAGCTTATTCATAAACGTAGCATCATGAGTCTTAAGTCACTCATTTGTCATAATCATAAATCATAGCATAAAATTTAAGAAAACATTTTCACACCCAAGACATGCATTATGTGAGAATATAAGACTCTTTTGCCAAGTCACTGCTACACACACACACATGCTTCTGCCTCTCCTGCGACTTCCCTTAATAGCTTCTTGCTTGATCTGCGGTACAAGGAAAATAAAACTATAAGCACATAGGCTTAGTAAAACCCTTTCCTACTCACTAAAACCATACGTCACTTAAGCGTAAACATATCAAGTATCTGACATAGCGTAACTTCGAACATAAACATAAGCATAGTCATGGCATAAGTCATAAGCATATGAACAATTCGCATAGCATGATTCCTAACATCATCATAGGTCTACAACCTACTTAGCATGGCATAAATCTTAACATACATGAACATGAAACATACATACGTGAACATGAAGCATATCTATACATGACATAATTCTTAGCATACATGAACATAAGGCATACTTAGACATGACATAATTCTTAGCATACATGAACATAAGGCATACTTAGACATGACATAATTCTTAGCATACATGAACATAAGGCATACTTAGACATGACATAATTCTTAGCATACATGAACATAAGGCATAAGATATGAGCATATACACAAACATAAAATATACTTACCCTGGCGCGATGCATAACATGGATGTATGAATGAGTCAAATGCATGTACTACATAAGGATGCTTAATTTTTAAAATCATACTTTTAAATGCTTAACATAAACATAACATCATTGGGGGTCCCCGGCTTGTACCACATACATACATCATAAGCGCGCATCCCTAAGTAAATATGAGGTAGCTAGCCTCAACCTACTAGGGTAAGGACAGCATAGTCAGTAGTCCTAGAACCGGGGCGTTCTTAAGGTGCCTATCCCTGTTGCACAGCTTCGGTAGTGCCAGAACCGTGGACAGCTTCGGTAGTCCAGAACCGGGGCGTTCTTAAGGTACCCATCCCTTGGACCCTTACTTCGGTCCGGTACAAGCCTCATTCATAAAAATAAATATGCATGCTTCATCATTCATACTTGTCATTCATACTTATCATTCATACTTATTTCATATCATCGTCATGCCTTCATCATTCATACTTATCATTCATACTTAAGGCATAACCATCATCTTCATTCATACTTATCATTCTTTATTCACATAATAGGACATACATGCATAATCATGTTTTTAGCCATAAACATTATCTTGGTTCGTAAAACTTGCATGATCACAATACATAAATAACCATGTACTTCATACATGATACATTTCATCTAGCATACATAATCCCAGTATTCATCAATAAGCATGGATGGTAAGTTACATATAAACATGACACATACTACTAGGGTTCATGGCGTTTACCTTAAAACATGCATGTACTTTCATAAACCATAAATCTATTATAAACATTTATCATTATACATACATCATTCCGTCTATCATAACTTACATCCTACATCGATTTCATATATTCATGGTATATGATCTAATTGTTCATGAGTAAAGCATCACTTAAGATCTAACATTCAAAATCATATTATTCCACACATAAATTAAGGTTTTTGTAACATAAAGATCCTTACTTCATGCTTAACTACTTACTAGCATCATGGTAACTTAGAAACATGCATCCTTGAGACCTTAACCCAATCCAAACCCTAGGTTTGGGTCTTGGCCGAAACTTGAAGGAGATCTAAATTCATAGAAAATTTGCCTAGATTAAGATTAACATCCTATACCTTGCATATCATGCCATGGAAGACCAATTTAACCTTTGATTGGACTTAACACTAAGCCTTAGCCCTAGTACATGACTTGGCCGAAACCTATAAGGGTAACAAGCCCATAGAAAATTCATACAAATCACTACTTTCATCCATACTATATCATAGCAAGACATACTAAGCATGCTTGGAGCATTGAAGATTAAATCTAACCCTAATCTTGAAGGTGGCCGAAACCCTAAGGGGTTCTTAGGGTGCCATAAAACTTCAAACATCATGCTTTTATACTTCACCTATCATAGGTAACCATTTACAAATATAAATCAAATCTTTAACATGATTTCTAGCCCAAGACATGCCTTGGCCGAAACCTTCATGAGCCCTTTTCATGGATTTTTTTCCAACATATCATGCCAATAAGACTTAGATCATGACAAATAACTTTGAAAGCTATCATACCACAGGTGAGAGGGTTTTACCTTGGGTTGTCTTTGATTTTTAGACCTTAAAAGAAGGAGAATGGAAATCCCTTTGCCACTTGAACCCTTCTTGCCCTTGTAACCTTGGAAGAGAACCTAGATCTTCCAAATAGAGTCCTTGGTGGAACTTTTCTTAAGGGGGAGAACACCTTGAGTTTTCAGCCAAAGCAAGGAGGAAGAAGAAATGAAGAGGAGAAGGGAAGTTGTAACTTCCTTTCCATATTTATATCACTTTAAAAAGGGGTAAATGAAGAGTCATGGTGTCTCTTCCCTTGATGACTCTTCATTTCCTACACCTTAACTAATATCCACTTCATTCCCTCATAGCACTCCCTTGCTAGGTGAATTGGTTAGTGCATGCTTGGTTGTATAAGAGGTCCAAGGTTCAATCCTTGGTGCATGCACTAATTTTTTCTATTTTATTTTTAATTTATTTCCTATTATTTCGAAAATTCCTTAAAAATTCCCCCATAATTATGTTAATATTTCCCATTAAAATCCATCTATTTTTATATTAAATTTTACCTAAAATCCACCCATGATAATGGCACTAGAAAGCCCATATAAGGCCCCTTAGTACTTAGTTTCTCAATTTAAATGAGAGAACCATGGGTTTCTCGGCTAAGGTTCGTATTAATATTTCTAGATCCTTTGGAAAATTATCTAGACATGCTTAATATTTTAAAGAAAATATTAAGAGAATTTTCCGGTCGTTACAAAGGGTGGCATGGGAGATAGGCCATGGGCTTGCATGCATCTGCAAGACGAGAGTCAAAGTCGAAGAGGGCTTGAAGGCAACTGGTTGAGGCTACTGAATGGAGAGTCAACTCAGTTGTGAGGGGTCGAGCGCTGAGGGAATTGTACTTGGGAAATCCTAGGGTTCGAGTGCTGAGAGAAATATACTCGGGAAGGGAAACCTTAGGTTTGGAAGTGGACCAGTTGACTGCTCCTGGAGCAGTCGACTGATGAAGTCCACAGAAAGATCTGTCGACTACCCCTGGAGCAGTCGACTGATGGTCGTTAAAATTTGAACGTTAGGTTGTAACATTCGAATCTAAGCGGGACGAGTTGACTAGCCTTAGACCAGTCGACTGGTAACGGTCATTTTAGCCAAGAGTACTATTTAAAGGGGTTCGATTTTAGCTGAGAGTTTTTTATGAAATTAGCTTTGGTTAAAGGCAATTAGTAGTCTTTGTGCTCAGGAGTGTTGTCCGGATTGTGGCGAGGTTTCTCCACCCACAAGGAGCTACACGAGCTAGCCGGAGATCTTCCGGGAGTCATCCACCGATGGATCAGGATCGTCCACCTTACGGGCAACCGTGAGTAGGAGCCTTATCTCCGAACCATGTAAAGGTGATGTGTTAGCATTGTTTAGTTTAGATTTGAGATATCTACTTGCGCTTGCTAACCATTGTAGGAAGAAAATCAAGAAATTGTTATTCACCCCCCTCTAGCAAACGACAAGGTCCTAACATGCTGCACCGCGAGGTATTAGAGTTTGGTTTCTTGGTCGGGCATCCGTAGCACTCAGACCAAGCCTAAGTACCTCGGGCATTCGCAGCACCGCGAGGTATTAGGGTTTTTATTTCTTGGTCGGGCATCTGTAGCATCCAGACCAAGCCTAAGTGCCTTGGGCATCCACAGCACCGCGAGGTATTAGGGTTTGGTTTCTTGGTCGGGTATCCGTAGCACCCAGACCAAGCTTAAGTACCTCAGGCATCTACAGCACCGCGAGATATTAGGGTTTTTATTTCTTGGTCGGGCGTCTGTAGCACCCATACCAAGTATAAGTACCTCAGGCATCCGCAGTACCGCAAGTATTAGGGTTTTTGTTTGTTGGTTGGGCGCCCGTAGCACCCACACAAGCCTATGTACCCCGGGCATCTGCAGCACCGCGAGGCATTAGAGTTTTGGTTTCTTGGTTGGGCATCCGTAGCACCCACACCAAGCCTAAGTACCCTGGGCATCTATGTTAGTAGGGTTTCCGAGGTTGATACCAGGTCGCGCATGGAAAACCTCTCCATGTCCATGGATTAAAAATTTTCAATCCAAATGGTGACCTATTTGCCAAACGACCGTCTCATCATTGTGTCAACCGATTCGAGCGATCGCTTGAACAACCAAGTTTTTCTAGCGATCAATCTCATCCAATCGATTAGCTGTGGAATAAACGATGAGTGGATCGCTGGTTTTTGTGTTTATCATCGGGGTCCAAGATTATTATTAACATGAAATAAAGAATAATAATCAAACATTCAATTAATTAATCACATGACATAATAGAAAGAACAAAGGAACCAAAAGAGAAAATATACCTATCGTTTATTTCGTGATCTTCTACTGTAAGACCCTCCCCTTCTTGGACGTCGTATGGGTAACGATCTACCATAAATTGAAGTCACCAAGGCGCTTTCTTCCTCCACCCTTGCTTGTGCCGAAATCCCTATCCTCCAAGAGGTAGAGCTGCTGCCGACCACCGTCGACCACCAATAGGTGAGAACCTCCTTCCCTTGCTTGTGCCGCCACCAAGAGAAGAAGAGGAAGAGGAAGTAGAAGATGAGGAAGAAGATGAAAGGTCCTTCTCCCTCAACCAACCTAACCGATCTCCTCTTATTCACCTTCGTTCGTTGTAGCAACCACTAAGAAAGAAGAAGACAATTTCTTCTTCCTTCTATGTGCCGACCACCTTCTATCTCCCTTCTCCAAGCGCCGTCGGCTACCAAGGAAGGTAGCTGATCATGCCACCAAGAAGGGATGAGAAGTATGGAAGAGGAGATGAAGGTGAGCTCTCCTCTTCTATTCCTCCAACTTGCGCCAGCCACTAACTTCCAATGAGGTGTCGCCGGCCACAATAACCTAGGAGAGAGAGAGAGAGAGAGAGAGGAAGAGAGGAGAGAAAAGAGAGGCCCTAGGGTTGTGTTGTATGCTTTGGTCTCATGACACCATGGGGTATATATAGGGATACAATAGGGACCATGAGAAGGAGTTAGGTCTTGGCCACCCAATGGATCATGGCCCGATTCATTAATGAAGATCCATTCTACTAAAGGATCCTCATTGATCTACCTCACCATATGAGCTCCACCTATTATGAGTACAAGTATCTCCCCGTGTTTAAGATATCGAATACCCATTAAATAATTAAATTACTGATAATTTAATTAATTAACATATAACTCCTTGAGTAGTACCACTGAACCTTATCATCATGTCGGACCAAGTCCACCTGCAGGATTTAACATGATGAACCTTATGAGCTCCTCAAGGGGACATCATCAACCCGACTCACTAGGACACGGTTTCTGTCTATAATTAACGACACACCATGTAAATAATATTATTTCCCAACTTACCTGGCCTATCGATTTAACAGAATAAATATTGCCCATTGGTAAATCAAGGAAATAAATACTAAGTACATGTGCCCGTTATTATATCGGGATTAAGAGCATGCACTCCATAATAATTGAGGTCTGATTCAATTATAAAGTCAGTATAAATTAAATCATCTCTATGTCGATCCTGCTCAATACACACAAAATGCACTAGTGTAATCTATGGTCAAGATAAATCAACATCAAATTACACTACAACTATCCCGATGGTTTGTCCAAATCCATCTCGGTTGTGAGCCTCTACTTATACATTACAAGAGACTAATAACATGATCTTTTGTGCGACACCACACACCATGTTATCTACAATGTAATGTATCAGACAATATGCACATACTAATATAAACATGCAAACAGTGATCTTGTAATTCTCTTTCAAAATGTAGATGTCTTATATAAAAGTAAGGCTTTTAGTATACATCCTAACAATCTCCCACTTATACTAAAAGACTATGCTGTCCTCATAACGCCATACATCTGACTCTCATATCCTCCACATGCCTATCAAAAGCTTTCGCCAGAAGGGCCTTAGTGAAAGGATCCGCTAGGTTGTCCTCCGATGCAATCTTGGCGATAGCAACTTCTCCTCGCTTTACGATCTCTCGTACCAGGTGGTACTTGCGCTCTATGTGTTTACCCGTCTTATGGGCTCGTGGTTCCTTTGAGTTTGCAACTGTACCACTGTTATCACAATAAATTGTGATAGCTCTTGGCAAACCAGGAATCACATCAAAGTCCATCATGAAGTTCTTGAGCCATAAAACCTCTTTGGTCGCCTCAGAGGCTGCCACATACTCAACTTCAATGGTGGAGTCCACCATGCATTTCTGCTTGACACTCCTCCATACTATGGCTCCACCTCCTAATGTAAACACATACCCCGAGGTAGACTTACTTGTGTGCCAATCTGATTGGAAGTATGAATCCGTATAACCACAGGGAGTAATTGGTCTGCCTGTTAAACTAGCATATAATCCCTAGTCCTTCTGAGGTACATCAATATATGCTTATCGCAGTCCAATGTCTCTTTCCTGGATTACTCTGATATCTGCTAACCATGCCCACGACAAAATAGATATCCAATTTTGTACATAGCATAGCATACATAAGGTTTCCTACAGCCGAAGTATAAGGAACCGCCTTCATCCCCTCTATCTCCTTTGGTGTTTTAGGACACATCTCCTTAGATAGAGGAACTCCATGTCTGAAAGGTAGAAAACCTTTCTTGGAGTTTTCCATGCTAAAACGAGCTTGGATAGTGTCTATGTATGAAGCTTGAGATAAGCACAACATCCTTTTCTTGCGATACCTTATAACTTTGATCCCAAGGATGTAGCCTGGTTCTCCCAAGTCCTTCATATCAAACTGTTTGGACAACCATACCCTTACGTCTAATAATATTTTAACATTATTGTCAATGAGCAAAATATCATCTACGTATAGTACAAGAAATACCACTACATTTCCGTCACATCTCTTATATACACAAGACTCATCCGGACTTTGAATAAATCCATATGATTGGATTACCTCATCAAAACAGATGTTCCAAGATCGTGAAGCTTGCTTCAATCCATAAATGGACCGATTAAGCTTACACACAAGATGCTCTTTGCCCTTCGCAATGAATCCCTCTGGTTGCTTCATATAGATAGTCTCCTCAAGACTTCCAGTAAGGAAAGCTATCTTGACATTCATCTGCCATACCTTATAATCTATATGAGCGGCAATAGATAAGAGAATCCAGATAGACTTAAGCATGGCTACAAGCGAAAATGTCTCCTCATAATCGATACCCTCTTCCTGAGTGTACCCTTTCGCAACAAGCCTTGCTTTGAAGGTCTCAACCTTTCTGTCTGATCCTCTCTTTCTCTTGTAGATCCACTTGCATCCAATGGCTTATACACGATTGGGTGGTTCTACTAGCTCCCAGACATGATTAGAATCCTTAGATTCTATCTCAGAATTCATTGCCCTTTGCCAAGATACCGCATCTTTATCTTGGAGTGCCTCGTCATAGGTCCAAGGATAAGGTTCATGTTCGCCAGTGACCAAGTCCGAAGACTCTCCCAAGAACATGAATCTTTCGGGTTGTTTAACAACCCTCCCACTACGACAAGGTACCGCCTATGTATCTTCTGTGACACGCGGTGCAGTCACTTGTGGTATGTCCTCTTGTACCGTTGGTACTAAAATCGGAACTTCCCTTCTTAATTCCTCATGAATAATCCTACTCATGAGCTTGTGGTTCATCACATAGTCTTCCTCTAAGAATCGGGCATTCGTGCTAACGATCACCCTCTGATCCTTAGGACTATAGAATAGACCACGTTTCGTCCCTCTAGGATAGCCTACGAACAAGCGTACTTCTGTACGAGATTCCAACTTATCAACATCTCCCTTCAGCACATGTGCTGGACTACCCCAAATTCGAATATGTCCGATCTAACAAGCGCAAGCAAGGCATCATAACCAGACATTATGTCAGAATGTGTACGAATTGAGACATTAGACCCAGCCCCTCTATGCTATGCCCAACTCACTTAACCCAGCTATCCTCAGTCTCCTATGCTTCTCTGGAATTCCTGACGTGCGCCGATGCGATGATCTTATCTGATCTTTCATTGCCTACGATTGGGTCTCACTGAACCCGACTCCCTTCTGATGGGTTCAAGTTGGAATGAACTCTCGACTTTGGGGTTTGCCCTTCCCCGCCAAAGAACAGATGAGAGTAGGAGCCATCCAAGATAGTTAAAGGAGTGAGTTCAAGCACGTAGAGTGGGATAACAACTCTGTCATTAAAAGAAATTGAATATTCATGCTTTATTAAATTAGAAATTGAAACAAGGTTCTTTCTAAAAGTAGGTACATAAAGGCAATTTCTTAAAACCAAAACTTTATTTCTAATAAAAGATAAATAAACGTCTCCCACTACAATAGGTGTCACCTCCGTAACATTGCCCCTGTAGACGGTAATCTCGCCCTCAACTAGTCGTCAAGTTTCCTGGAACCCCTGCAAAGAATTGCAGACATGATCAGTGGCTCTTGTATCTACACACCAGGTACCGGTAAATAACACCGCTAAACATGTTTCAACGACTAAACAAAAAGATATACCTAGATTATTCTTCTGACGGTGGGGACAGTCCGCCTTCCAATGTCCAGTCTGCTTACACGTGAAGTACTTGCCTTTCGGCTTCTTCACGCCATCCTGAGGTCCGTGTAATCCAGCCACTTTTTTTGCCCTAGCTTGTTTCTTCTTCTTCTTGCCTTTCGGTTTAGAAGTAGAAACCTTCTGAGCAACGAAAGCATGTGCACTCTAAGGAGAAAACCCTTCTGCCTCCTGGAGTTCTGTCTGAAGTTCCACCAACGAATATGTACGCTTGTTCTTCATATTGTAGCTTAGGCGAAACTGCTCAAAACTCCTTGATAGAGATTGGAGAATGATATCGACCTGGGTTTCCCCATCGATCTCTGCTCCAAGTACTTCCATCTCATTTAAACGAGCCATCATTTTGAGAACATGTTCCCTTACGGGCATATCCCCAATTATGGTGGTCGTCATCAAGCTCCTCATGGCCTCTTGCCTAGCGGCCCGATTATGATGTCCGAAGAGTTCTTTGGGATTGAACGTCATATCATAGGTAGTGGAAGAAGCCTGATGTTGATGTTGCTGCACATTTGACATAGAAGCCAAATTGTGACACTGCGCAATCTCCTATGCTTTTATCCACTGCCTAAAACGTTTCTTCTCCTCTTCATCATAATTCACGCTAGGCTTTTCAGGACAGAACTCGAAAAGTACACATTTGGATTCCTCGTCAGTCAAGACAATGTCCAGGTTCGGTTCCCAATTGTTATAGTTAGGGACAGTAAGTTCATTTTCTTTTAAAACAAGTGGGTTGAAAGCCATTTTGAAATTTCCTAAGAATCACAACGATCACAAACTTTAGATTCAAAAAATATTGATTCCTCAAACAATAAATTTTAAAATCAACCAACACTTCAAAACATTAAGAATTTTGCATGCCACGATAGTGTGGACGTATACGAATTCTACATTTGTAAGAGTAGGTTTTATCCATTAATTTTATTATCTTGTCAAGCTAACTTTTTGACAAATAAAATTAATAGTTGGTTCCTCTTCACCCTACAAATAATAGTAGTGACTCCGATGGGGAGGATACTATTATTTGCATCTAAGTGTTTACCATTACACGATACTAAGAAAATTATGTCGGATTATGTGTCATCCGATGGGGAAAATTACACGCTCCTTAATAACTTCCTATAATCATGTTTGACCTAGTGATCTGCAAAACAAACCCATCCGATGGTGAGGAAGACACTCAGAGCCAATGCGCAAGCTTGTTCGCATCACATGTCAAATTAGTAATGGAGGCCATGGGACCCTTAGGGTTCCTCTCCCACTTAGTTATTTATAATTGAGGAATTTTCATATATGCATGACAAGCATATAAACTAAAAGCAATAAACAAGAAAAAACTGATTTTTCCAACTATTATGGCTTTAGTCTTCAATATGCCTCCAGTCGTGTCGCCACCTCATCTACTCCTCCCTCTCCATGCGCAAGCAACCATGAAGGGATGTCCGAGCCGAGATAAAATGTTATTTAATTTACATCCATCGATCCTATACTCCACAAAGGAGTGTACATCATATCTAGATCGAAAGTAAATCAAAAAGCGCTGCTAAACAAGTGTCGTATTTAATTACAAAAATGAAATACCAAATTTAGCCTCGTCAACCCCGAGTATTCAAATAATATTACATACATCCACAACCAATCACATACAACCATATTTTAGCCATAATAGTTGGAATCTCGTGCTTGCAACCAAAGAGTTAGCCTACACACATCCTACTATTATCCGGCAAAATAAAATACATGAAAAAGTGCAAAAATGTAACCGAATCCAAAACACACAAAACCGGAATCCATTGGCTCTGATACCAATTGTTGGTTGGGTTTCCGAGGCGGATACCGGGTCGTGCATGGGAAACCTCTCTATGTCCATGGATTAATAATTTTCAATCCGAATGGAGACCTATTTCCCAAATGACCATCTCATTATCGTGCTAACCGATTCGAGCGGTGGCTTAAACAACCAAGTTGTTCTAGCAATCAATCTCGTCCATCCGATTAGCCGCAGAATAGACGATGAGTGGATCGCCGATTTTTGTATTTATCATCGGGGTCCAAGATTATTATTGACATGAAATAAAGAATAATAATTAAATATGCAATTAATTAACCACATGACATAATAGAAAGAACAAAGGAACCAAAAGAGAAGATATACCTCACATTTACCCCACGATCTTCTACTGTATGACCCTCCCCTTCTTGGACGTCGTGTGGGCGATGATGTACCAAGAACCAAAATCACCAAGGCGCTTTCTCCCTCCACCCTTGCTTGTGCCAAAACCCTATCCTCCAAGAGGTAGAGCTACCGCCGTCCACCAATAGGTGAGAACCTCCTTCCCTTGCTTGTGTCGCCACCAAGAGAAGAAGAGGAAGAGGAAGAGGAAGAAGAAGATGTGGAAGAAGATGAAAGGTCCTTCTCCCTCAACCAACCCTAATCGATCTCCTCTTATTCACCTTCCTTCCTTGCAGCAACCACCAAGAAAGAAGAAGACAATTTCTTCTTCCTTCTCCTAGCACTGCCGGCCACCAAGGAAGGTAGCTGATCACGCCACCAAGAAGGGATGAGAAGGATGGAAGAGGAGATGAAGGTGAGCTCTCCTCTTCTCTTCCTCCAACTTGCGTCGGCCACCAACTGTTAGGATCTTACCATGTGCTAGAGGGGGGGGGGGGGGGTAAATAGCACTTTTTTGATTTTTCTTCCTACAAGTTGTTATTGCGCAAGCAGAAATACAATGAAAATGAAAATGAAACTAACAACTAATAGAACACACCGATTTAAATGGTTTGGAGATGAAACTCCTACTCCACGGCTGTCCATAAGGTGGACGATCCCGATCCTTCGATGGATGATTCCCCGGAGCACCTCCGGCTAGCTCTTGTCGCTCCTTGTGGGTGGAGAAACCTCACCACAGACCTTGGACAATCCCTGAGCACTGTAGGCTACTAACCAGCTTTAACCAAACAAGTTTTGCCAAGACCAAACAGCCTTAAACGAGTTCCCTTAAATAGAGCTCGAAGCTGAAAATGACCGTTAACAGTCAACTGGTCTAGTACTAGTCGACTGGTATTTTCGAATTTGAAAGTCACAGCCTGACTCTTCAAATTCTGGTCACTACTAGTCGACTGATCCTGAAAATTAAAGACATAGCACATTAAGAGACATAAACATGCCCTCCCCCTTAATCTATTCCCTCCACATAATTTTCAATTTTCCACAGTACCAAGTTAAGTCAAACCTAACTTAACACCACAAGTTCTCCCCCTTTGACACCATAAAAAAGATTACCCTAAGCAATCCTAACCTTAGTGTCAAAAAGGACCCAAGCTATTTCTGAAAAACCCTTAGAAATCAACAACCAGAAGGACCAGTCAACTGATCCAGCATCAGTCGACTGGTGCCTTCATTTCGCAAACCCACAAAAAGATCAATCGACTGCCCCAAGGGTAGTCGACTGATACACTGCAATTCTGAATTTCTCAGCCCAAATTTAGAAACCCCTAGAAAATTCTATAAAATTTGGAAAAATTTGAAACTTTGCAAGCATATTTGTTAAGATATATTCTACCCTAGAAAAATATAGTTTCATGAAAAATACCAAATATGCTTGATGTATGGCATAAACTCTAATTCTTTGAAAATGTATCATTTTGTATCAACTTTCTATCCTATCTTTGAATCTATGTGTTTGAAAAGCCTATCCTATACCATTTAAACATAGAATTGTTTTCAAATCTCCCCCCTTCTTCTTGTATGAACACTCAAGTCATAAACTGTGATAAAAGCTCCCCCTTTTATCTTAATCCCTTGATAAACGATACATATATGAAAACTCTGTTATAACCATAACAACCTTATAATATTCCATATTACGGTAATAACAAGGAAATGAACCTTCATATGAGCAACATTAAACATGAATTGAAAACTCATAAAACCAATATGAAAGCATAAATAAAAAGTTTCATACAAAGCCATATTAAAGCATAAAAGGTCACAAGGGTCATAGCCCCGATGTTTTCAAATATTACAATCCAAAATAAGTGTTTGAGAGATAAAAAATAGAAACCCAATCCACACACTCTCAACACTAGCACCACCACATCAAGCTGAGGTCTACATGTCTTCTCCTGGAGAGGAGGAGGGGCCTGATACTTCAGGTTCCAACTCTGCATCATCACATACATCTCATCCTGCTACTGCTGAAACCCTTGACACAACTGCGTGAGACCATGAACCTACCCCTGAATGGCAGCCTGCTGCTGCTGCATCTCAATCTGCCGCTGCTGAAATGTCTAAAAGTCCTCCCTCAGACCATGTACCTCCGACTGTAGGAGGGAGAACTGCTCCTGTGTAACCCCACCAGCAGCAGCAGGCGCAACCTCCTCATCAGAACTGGAGGAATCAGAGCGCTGTCTCCAGCCCATCACCCCCTGCCGACACTCAATCCCCACCAAGGACAACTGTCGTGAGCCGATCTGTTCGTAGTCCTTGGACAGACGATGTACCTGACCCCTAGTAGTGCAAATACCTCTAGGCTCAAAGAATTCAGTCAAAACATGACCGAAAGGCATGTAGATCTTGGTATTGACACTATGCAAAAAATGGACAATGGATACAAAGACATGCAGGGTGATGTCAATATCTAATCTCCTCTCTAATGTGTACATCATTACTAAGTGAGTCAGTCGAATCTTCGACCTTCCCTTGGTAACAATAGGTAAAATGCAATCTAGGATAATTTTGTACAACACATTGCTAATAGGAGTCATGCGCTTAGCTTCAAAGATGTGTTGTGTAGAACATCGATGTCTTTTAAAATAATGCTGATGGATTTGGTCTAGGGTCACATTAGGAAAGTCAAAAGGCTCGATAACTTTTGGAAAACATGTGAATGCATTGTTGGAAGCCCTACACCTCAAAAATATTCCTAAAACTGCAGGTGAAAAGGGGATGGTCACTCCTGCCACCATACACTCATAAGTCTCATCATCGGGACTAATGCATGTAAGGTTGGCATAAAACTCTTTACACAGGTCAAGGTTAACATAGTGCTGACAATAGACCAGCTGCTCTAGACCAAAATAGGTGATCATCTCAGCAATGTGGGGGGTTTTCTCTTGGAAATTGGATCGGTTAAGGTACCTACAATTCATTAATACAAAGTCGGTATTTGCAAATCTCCATCAGTATTCCTAGGAACGGAATCGAGGTGTCTCAGGACCTGTAGGATGCTGTTGGGATGATCCCTCACCCAACCTTCTCTTTTAGACAACTCTAAAATGTAATTTACCCATGCATGTATCAAAAATGACCCAAATGGAGATTAAAAACAAAGAAAACATGTAAAAGGGACAAGTTAGTCATGAATCATGAACTAAACATGAAAAATAAACCACATATGTCGTTACCATTTTCCAGCATGTTGCATGGTAAAAGATGATCGTGATTGACTCAACGAAGATGCCCTTCTTGCCCTAGGCTTAGATCTGAGTTGGAAGAAGACTAGGAATGTGATTTTAGGGCTTGGGGAAGGCTTGGAACTGAAAGGAAGGTCGAGGGAGAGAAGAACTTGCAGGGGGTGGCGCTGAAACCCTAGGTTCGGCCACCCCCTGCGCGGCTATTTCTTTTAAAACCACTCGCAGATCAGACGACTGCCCCAGGGGCAGTTGACTGAGAAACTGAACAGAAAGATCAGTCGACTGCCCCAGGGCAGCCGACTGGTATCTTTGAATACCTAAGTTTCTGATTTGCACTAGACCAGTCGACTAATTCTGAACCAGTCGACTGGTACCCTAATTTCCAAGCTTTGAGAAACCCATAGCTTCCTTTAGATTTCAAAGGATGTGGACGAGACACCAAGGTTTTTTGCAAACTGTGAGATTAAATTGGAATCTGCCTAGCTATGGATCTGGGCTAATAAAATTACAACACAAATTGAAGAGGCTTAAAAACCATCTGAAGTGGTGGAATAAAGAGATCTTTGGTAATATTCATGTTAATATTCAGAAAGCAGAAAATCTTTTCTCAGAGGCAGAGAAGACTTTCGACTTGGAACCATCGGAAGAGAATAAGATCAGAAGAAACAAATGTCAAGCACAGCTATTTAAAACAATGCAAATGGAAGAGGATTTCTGGAGGCAGAAAGCTGCTGTCAAATGGATGAAGGAAGGGAATAGGAACACGAAATTTTTTCATTCTTTGGTGCAAAAAAGAAAGATGGCTAATAGAATTCACAGGATATGGGATGAAGAATTTTGTTTAGATGAGCCCGAGCAAATCAGAAATTCGGGTGTTAAATTTTTTGAAAACCTTTTAACAGGAGATAGCTTTGATGGTGATGCGGCAGACTTATCTCATATTCCTAGGCTAATTAACAATATGGAGAATGCTGGTTTGACAGCTACACCTTCCATGGAGGAAATTAAGCAAGTTATTGATGAAATGGATCAAGAAAGCGCTGCTGGTCCAGATGGTTTCTCAGCTTTCTTTTACGTTTTCTGTTGGGATATTGTCAAAGAGGATGTATGTCATGCAGTGATAGATTATTTCAAAGGAGAGCCTTTACCAAAGGGGATGAACGCTACAACTATTGTTTTGATTCCAAAAATTGAAAATGCTCAAAGCTGGCAAAATTTTAGACCTATAAGCCTTTGTAATGTTTCTTATAAGATTATTTCTAAATGCTTGGCGAATAGACTGAGCAAGACCTTACATAAGGTAATCTCACCAGCTCAGAGTGGTTTTGTGGAAGGTAGGCTGATATCAGATAACATCCTCTTGGCTCAGGAATTAAATCATAAACTCAATTATCATGTGAGGGGGGGAAACCTGATTCTGAAACTAGATATGGAAAAAGCCTTTGATCGTGTTCAATGGAGCTTATTATTCAAAATCATGTCAGCCTTTGGTTATTCAACATCCTTCATTAATCTCATCAGGGGATGTGTAACTCATTGTTGGTTTTCGATTTCTATTAATGGTCATCTATCAGGATTTTTTCAGGCTAAAAGGGGGCTCAGACAAGGTGATCCCATCTCCCCTTTTTTATTCATTATAGCTGCGGAATTTTTTTCTAGAGGTTTGGAAGAACTTTTTATTAAAAATCCAAGAATATGGTTTTCCACGGGATGTGATATGAAAGTCTCTCATTTAGCCTTCGCAGATGATATTATGATATTCATGAATGGTTCTATTGATTGTGTTAAAAAGATTAAGATCTTTCTTAAATCATATGAGGCTCAATCAAGTCAAGCCATAAATGAAGGGAAAAGTTTGGTATACCCATCAAGAAGCATCACTGATGCACGCAAAAATCCATCTCAGAGATCACAGGATTTGCAGAAGGTTCTTGGCCGATAACCTACTTGGGTTCCCCTATTTTCGGTGGTAAAAAGAAGACAACATATTATCTACCCTTGTTGGACAAAATAAAGAGAAAACTTCTTGGTTGGAATTTATCCAAATTATCGTATGGAGGCCGGCTTATTTTGATTCAAAGTGTTTTATGTTCTATGCCTCTGTATTTATTACAAGTACTCCTTCCTCCATTGTCTATACTTCATAAACTGGAGATGATTTTTGCGAATTTTTTCTGGGGATCAGCGGCTTCAAGTAGTAAAATCCATTGGATAGCTTGGAAGGAGATATGTCATCCAAAAATGGAAGGAGGCTTAGGAATAAGAAGTCTGGCTGACTTTAGCACAGCAATGGCAATCAAGTTATGGTATAGATTTAGAGAGCAATCTACTCCATGGGCACTATACCTTAAGAAGATGTACTGCAAGAAGAATCATCCGGTAGTAGCCCCAGCTAAAAGCAGGGCCTCCTCATGTTGGAAAAGGATGTATAAAATCCGCAGTTTGGCAGAGTCTAACGTTGGCTGGCTTTTGGGAGAAGGTAAACTCAATTTTTGGTTTGATAATTGGTTGGATAGCGGGCCTCTATACCAGTCTATTTTGCTACTAGGAAAGACTGAAACTATGATATCAGATCTCATGGTTAATGGGGACTGGATGCTGCATCCTTTTAGATCTCTTCTGCCAAAGAATGTAATTGCAGAAATACAAAAAATTCCTATACAGCAGGAGGAACCTGATCAGATTGTATGGAAACCTTCAATGGATGGTACTTTTTCATTAAAATCTGCATGGAACAGTTTGCGGCAGACTCAGCCTATGGAATCCCTTAATTCTGTAATTTGGAGTGGTATTCTTACTCCAAATATCTCTATTTTTGCATGGCGTTTTCAGAAACAAAGGTTTCCGGTGGACAGTATATTACAGCAAAGAGGAATTCACTTAGCTGCTCGATGCCAATGTTGTAATTCTTCAGAATCTTGGGATCATTTATTTTTTTCTGGACCAATAGCTAAAGAGGTATGGACTCATTTCATTAATGCCTTTTCTTTAAACAGATATCGTCCATGGGAGGTTTGGAAATTTGGTCTTAATTGGTCAAAATCTGGACACATCAAGGAAGTGCTGCCTTTTCTTATTCGTGGCATCTATGGACTGCTAGGAACGATGCTAAGCATCGTGAAATCAAAATGGAAGGAAAAAAGATTTGTAAAGAAATCATACATTATCTCCATATGGGAAAAGCTGCAGGAATTATAAACTTCAAACATTGGAAAGGTTATATGTCGGTTGCAATGGATTGGGGAATGGACTTCAAATTTCAAATTAGTAATGTAATCTCAGTTGTGTATTGGAGAAAGCCAAAGCTAGGAAGCTTCAAGTTGAATACGGATGGATGTTCGAAGGGGAATCCTGGAATAGCATCGTATGGAGTGATTATTAGAGATCATGTAGGCCAACTCGTAATGGCTAAACATGGTACACTAGGATTTGGCAATAATACAATGGCAGAGTTGATGGCAATTCTACATGGTTTAGAGATGTGTGAGGCTTACAATCTATGGCCAGTCTAGCTTGAATCCGATTCCTTAGTTGCCTTGAAGACTATTAAGTCCCCGAAGGTAGGATGGGAGTTTCGGAAGCTTGTATTAAGAATAAAACATCTGATCCGGAAGTATGAAGTTGTTTGCACTCACGTTTATAGAGAAGCTAATGCTGCGGCCGATTACCTTGCTAATAAAGGTCTTGGTTTTAACGGTGAAAGATCAGTAAAGGACTGGAAAAAGGATAAGATCCTATATGGTATATGTAAGAATGATAAATCGGATTTGCCATATATTAGATTGGCTCAAAAATTTATTGCATAAAATTTATTTCTTGGCTGACTCTATTATGATGGTTTTTTGGTTTCCATATATGGATCTTATATGATTGGTTCGGTGCAGAGGGACACTCATTTGTTGCTTCCTTGATCCTTAAATGGTCTTGAGAGTATCCTGAATATATTTGCTGTTTTGTGCTTCTACAAACTTGAAATTATATGACATTCTAAAGGAGAATACCAAATTGTATCAATAGCTGATTTTGATCTTCTCATTTGGTTTTCGATTTTATGAAGCCTGAAGCCATAAGAGGGTCTTTTTGATGGTTTTCTACTTGATGCTGAATCTATTTATTTCATGGAGGAAATCTGAATTAATAGATCTTGGGCTTAATTTTTGAGACAGTTTTCAAGTAAAATCGTGGAACAGATAGATCTGATAAATATTTTTGGCTGAACTCTGTATGCCTTAGGTCTTGTGATTTTATGGAATGGTTGATGAATTCTTATTGTGATCGCTATGAAGAGCCTATAGGCAATAGTTTATAGAAAAGAATGAAGGTTTTCGGTTAGACCTTGGAGTTGACACTTGGTGGAAAACTGGGCAAGTTCTCAAGTATCCAGAGTTTCTGATTAGTGCTGAAAGCAATGAAGACGATATAACCAATCTGTTATTTTGATTTTCAAATTGTAAATCCTTTTATTTTCATTTCATGTTACTCCATATTAGAAGGTCAGGTTTGGTCCCCCTTCTATATATGGTTTTTCTCTTCTTGGAATAAGATCCTTCTTTTATGATAAAAAAAAAAAAGACTGGTACCCTAATTTCAGCTTTTCTGTCCTAAATTCAGAAATGCATAATTAATTCCACAAATCTCCAAAAAATCTAAAATTTCATGCAGAGATTTGTGGCACTCACGTCTACTTGGGAAAAACTATTCTCAATCCTAAGTTTGACACGAAATCCAAAACTATCTAATTTGTTCAATTCATCCTTGGCCTAATGTCCTAGTTTTGATCTCTTCTTGATGTATCTTCTCATCCTCAACCCCAATGTACCCCTAGCATTAATTTATATAGCATCTAGACAGTGAAAATCAATTTCCAAGTAATATAGTCTCATTTTCATCTTTTTATCCATAAAACTCCTTTTTAATGTGTCAACTCCTTAGGATTAAGACTCACACTAGTCTTCCAAATCCTTTGGCACATTCCATAGTCCATCTAGTCCTCTTGGATAAATCCTCCTGAGATCCATTGACCATGGATCCCATCTTGACCTCTAGAGCTCTCCGTTGAGCTCTTAGCCTTAGTCACCTCCCTAGGTGACTCATCCACAATGGCAAGACCACACCGGTGTACCTCCAGTGCTTCTTGACCTACAACTCTAACCTTCTTGACTTTATATACCTTTTCCTTGACTAAATCCTTCTTCTTTCCTTTAATTTTCTTTTTTGTGCCATTTTTGGCCTTTCCTTTGCTATAATCATATGACATCCTTGCATATGATTTTCCACTACTATTTGAGCTCCTAGATTGATATCCTATACTCAATCTATCATTGTTAAGGCTTTAATCATCTGGCATAATGCCTAACCCCTTGGATCCCATAATGAGTCTATCTAGGTTATTCTCTAATTTATCAAGCTTTGCCCTTAAAGCTTGATTTTTCCTTTCTAGGCTCCTAACCTTAGCATCATCATGTCCATTTTGGGCATTC
This sequence comes from Boesenbergia rotunda, assembly GCA_024364735.1. Classification (NCBI taxonomy): domain Eukaryota; kingdom Viridiplantae; phylum Streptophyta; class Magnoliopsida; order Zingiberales; family Zingiberaceae; genus Boesenbergia; species Boesenbergia rotunda. The sequence continues at coordinate 358,944 of JAGFNQ010002623.1, read as the reverse complement.
GTAGATCTACCCGTTTGTCTAGGCATGTGTTTCCCTTTCTTAGGGTTAATGCCTTGGTCCTTAAGTCTAAAAGTTCTAGATTGATCATGATACATGGATTTCTTAGTATTTTGGCACGCAATAGTAAACCTATTTTTATCATGATACTTGAAATCGAAATTATGCAAGGCAAGCAATTTTCATAACTTCTAGCACACATAGAGAATTCGAAGCATTCTTAAAGTTAGGGATTATCTCCCTTACCCTTGTAGCTCCCCCTTGATGTGAGCTTTTCTTATTTTCTTCTTTTTTCCATTTTCTCACATGTTCCAATTTCTTGAGCTCTCCTTTTCTTGGACATTTGGTGTGATAATGCCCTAGCTCTCCACATGTGAAGCAACTAATGTGCTTTTTCCCTTCCTTTTTTTCCCTACAACCCATGTTAGATTTTAAATGAATGGACTTGGGTTTAGGGTTTACCTCCTTTTTACCTAATGGACACTTGTCCTTGTAGTGTCCCCTTTTGTTGCATCCAAAGCAAATGATGTGGTCTTTTGTCCTTGCTTTGGTGGAGGTTGAGGCTTCTTCTTGCTCCGGTATTGAAGAGGGTCTCTCCTCCCCCTCAATTCTTGAAGTGGAGACCTCTTCTTCCTCCCTTGATGAAGTGGATGATCTTTCACTTTCTTGTGCCACTTCACTTGAGGAGATGGACAATTCTTCTTCTTTTTCCTCTTTCTCATCTTGGACAATTCTTCTTCTTTGTCCTTGGATGGTGCACATGGAATCTATCCATTGTCGTGTCCCCGGATTAAAATTTCATTAATTGAAATTAATCTGGATACATACGAAACTTCCAAGCGACCGTTTCGTTGTCGTGCTAATGACTTGAGCGATCGCTTAAACAAACTTGTTGTTCAAGCAATTCAACTCTTCTAGTCAGTTAGCCGCAGAAAAGACAACGACGTAAGATCGCCGATTTTTGTGTTTTACAATCAGGGTCCAAGTTAATTAATGAATAATTAACAACAACGAGGAATGATAAAGAACAAGAATGAATAAGATAAATTTATACCTCTTGATCTTCTATTGTATGACCTCCCTCTTCTTGGACGTCGTGTGGGTGACGATCTCCCAAGAATTGAAGCCTCATAGACTGCACTTCTCTTTTCTCTTGCTTGCGCCAATCCACAAAGGAAGAAGAAGCTTTCTTCCTCTCCTTTGTGCCGCCGGCCACCACCTCTTCCTCTCCTTCTTGTTGCGTCGCCGACCACCACCTTCATGGATGAAGACCCTCATCGGCCACCAAGGAGAATTCTCCTTCCCTTGCTAAAGCCGGTCACCAAAGGAAACAAAGGGAGAGGTGTCTCCCTTTGTGCGCAGCTGAACCCTAAACCCTAGGGTTTTGCCGCCGACCAAGAGGGAAGAAGAGAGGAAGAGGGAAAACCAAGAGATTAAACCAAAGAGTTATAAAACCGAAGAAGTTATTATTTTGGGTCAAGGCTTCACGAGGTATTTATAGGGTACAATAGGGACCATGAGAAGGAGTTAGTTCTTGGCCACCTAATGGATTTTTTTAGCCCCAAATATTTTTAGCCACAAACATTTTTTAGCCACAAAAAATTTTTTAGATACAAAAATTTTTAGCCACAAAATCGGATTCGTTAATAATGATCTAATCCACTAAAGGATCATTATTGAATTACCTTACCAACCCACATAATAAAATATGGGCTCCAATATATTATTTGTACAAGATTCTCCCCGTGTTTAAGATATCGCATGTCCATTAATTAATTAATTAATCTGACAATTAATTAATTAACTTCTAACTCCATGAGTAGTACCACTCAACCTTATTATCATGTCGGACCAAGTCCACTGTCAGGGTTTATATGATAAAATTTATGAGCTCCTCAAGGGGACATCATCATCATAAAATAGGACACGGTTTCCTCCTATAATCAATGACACACCATGCAAATAATACTATTTTCCAATTTACAAAGCCTATCGATTTAATGAATAAATCTCGCCCACTGGTAAATCAAATAAATAAATACTAAGTACATATGCCCGTTATTATATCGGGATTAAGAGCATGCACAAAATAATATCTTGAGGTTTGATTCAATTATATAGTCAGTATAAATTGAATCACCTCGAAGTTAGTCTGCTCAATACACTCAGAGTGTACTAGTGTAACTCTATGGTCAAGACAGACCATATCAAAATACACTACAACCATGCCAATGGTTTGTCCAAGACCATCTAGGTTATGAGCCTCTTCTTATACTCTACAAGGGACTGATAACAAGATCTTCTGTGTGATATCACACACCATGTTATCTACAGTATAAAGTATTAGACAACATGCACACACATATATACAGTTATAAAATGCAATCATGATCATGTGATTCTTATTCCAAAATGTAGATGTTCATAAAAAAAGTCTAAGCTATTAGTATACATCCTAGCAATCTCTCACTTATACTAAAAGACTATGCTGCCATCAAAGTGTCATACATCTAATTCTCATTCCCTCCACATGCCTATCAAAAGCTTTTGCTGGAAGTGCCTTAGTGAAAGGATCTGCCAAGTTATCCTCCAATGCAATCTTGGCGACAACTTCTCCTGGCTTTACGATCTCTCGTATCAGGTGGTACTTGCGCTCTATGTTGGTGCAGGTAGCACCTAAGTCAAATCTGGGTTTTGATAATGGCAAAGCGTTCAGAAGTTAAGATGTTATTGTGATCTAACTTGTTCACTGAGTGTGCAAGAAGAAGTCCTAGGTACACTAGGCAAGAAGTCCTGGCAAAGGGCTGGGCAAAGAAGTCTTGGTCAAGGACTGGGCAAGAAGACCTGATCGGAAGTCGGGCAAAGAAGTCCTGGTCAAGGACTGGGCAAGAAGACCTGACAGGAAGTCGGGCAAAGAAGTCCTGGCAAGGGGCTGGGCACTGAAGACTTGATCGGAAGTTGGGCAAGAAGACCTGACCGGAAATTGGGCATGAAGACCTGGTCAGGTGGATTGGGCAAAAGTCCAACCGGAGGAGCCGGTTGGCAAAAGGTAAACTCTCCTAAGAGGAGTAGGTGAGGACGCGTTCCCCGTCGAGGGAACAGTAGGTGTCGGTTCGACCTAGGGTTCCATTTGGGAGACCCGAAGTCAGAACCAAGATAGCTACGACTGTAAATAATGACTAACACTCTTGCTTGGTTTGTGTTGGAACTAACCTTGGTTACAGGGACCGAAGGATTGTGTTTCTGCAGCTCAGACGCCCCAAAGGAGTGGGGTGGTTCACTGGGCTAGGTGCCCCGGAGGTCACGAGCGCCCATGGTTAAGGCCAAAAACTGCCAAGAAGCAAGACTGCTTCGAAATCACACTGGGCTTAGGCTCCCAGGAGGTCCCAGGCGCCCAAGATCAAAGCCAAAGCGGACATCGAAGCAAATCTGCCACGAAGCCAATGGACCAGATCAACCTAGGCGCCCAGGGGTCCCGGGCGCCCCAGTCCGACTAGGTGCCGAATCGAAGGGGATAAGCGCTGACAGAGATGCAGATTGAGGTTCGCGCAGGTGAAGGCACGTGTCAGGCAACCCCAACGGATCAAGCACCCCCATGGGCACTATAAAAGGGGCTCGACCCCAAGGCTTCAAAATTAGTTCTTTCCAACGCTCCAAACACTTTTGCTCTCTCACTGCGCTCCAGCAAAGTTCCATTTCGAGATTTCAGCGCCGCTGACGACCCTCTGCTCCAGAATTCGATCCATCTCGGGCGTCGGTAAAAGTTTCATTTTACGAAAGTGTTGTAGTCAGTTTTCAAATTCTATATCTGTACTTTCAATTTGTAAGAATATTTCCGAATATAGAATTGCCCAACGTAAACGGTCAAGGACCGTGGGCCTTGGAGTAGGAGCCGACCGAAAAATCTACTTGTGTTCTTGTGCAATTTATTTCTTTCCGCGGCGTATTTGCTCTTTCTTAGTCCGAAAAGTTTTTAACGATATTCACCCCCCCTCTATCGTTTTCCTCGATCCAACAAGTGGTATCAGAGCGGGTAGCTCAAATCTGGTGCAACCACCAATTTGAGATTTTTTTTCGGATTTTACGAATTTTTTTTTGAATTTTTCTTGTTAATCGAGGTTGGTGCAACACCACTCAATCGTTTTCAATTCAATTATTTTTTCCGTCACTACTAATCCAAGACCAAGTCTTGGGACAGAGTTTCTTTGTTTCTTTTTGTTTTTCAGCAAAATTATTATGGCCATGCAAGAGGGTTTCAGTACAGCCAGACCACCACTCTTCAGTGGAGAAGACTTCTCCTACTGGAAGAGTCGGATGGAAGTCCACCTGAAAACTCAGGTGGATATGTGGATTATTATCCAATCTGGCCTTGAAATCCCCAAGAATGTTGAAGGAGTGGCACAGCACTACACAGAATGGGACGCCTCACTGAAGAAAAAGATCGAGGCTGATGCAAAGGCAACCCAGACACTGCAATGCAGATTAACCAAAGAAGAACTGAACTGGGTGTGACCCTTCAACAGTGCTAAAAAACTCTAGAGCAAACTGATTGAGTTGCACGAGGGCACCTCCAACACCAGAATCAGCAAAAGGGACCTACTGCTGAACAAATTATACACAATCAAAATGAACGAAGGTGAATCAACAGCACAGCTCCATGCCAGAATCCAGGAGCTGATGAACGGTTTGCACACAATCGGTCACAAGGTAGAAAATCGTGACCTTATCAGGTATACCCTAAATGTTTTCCCAAGAAATACTATGTGGGCATCTATGGAAGATGCTTACAAAGTTTCTAGGGATCTTTCTAAAATAAAATTAGATGAATTATTTTCTGAATTAGAGTTACATGAGCAGACTAACTGCACTTTGGCCGAGAAAGGTATTGCTTTTCTTGCAGGTAAAACCCAAGGAAAGGTAGCCAAGAAAAAGCCTCAACCTGCACCCGAGTCTGACTTATACTCAGACTCAGAAGATAGTGAAGGGGATCGACCCAAGCTGGTTCGGCTAGCCCGGGACTACTACAAGGGGCTGAAGCATCAGACCAATAGAAGAAAAGCCATCTGAAGAAAGGAAGATCCAGCTGAACCGTCAAAGAACAAACCAAATTTGACCTGCTACGAATGCAACAAGAAGGGACACTACAAATCGGAGTGCCCTGATCTAAAGGAAGCTAAGAAGACTCGAAGGAAGAAGGCTCTTCAAGCCACGTGGGATGAATCTTCCTTCGAAGAAGAAAAGAGGCACCACAGTCAAACCTTCTTGCCTTAACCGCTTCGGAAGACATCGACAACGAATCGGAATAGGAGCCGGACGACGGAAGGCTCACAATTTCGGAAAACGGCAAAATAATGGTAAGTGGTTATTCTGAAGTTGAATTATCAAAGATAATTGCTTACTTATCTCGTAACTTGGCGAAAGTCAAAATCCGAGTCGAGTCCCTCCGACAGGAAGTAAAACACCTGAAAGAGGGAGCTGACTCTAGATCCTTGACCGAGAAGGTACAAGAAGGAACCTCTACTCAAGTTGAAAAGCTTGAGAAAGAGAACTCCTCCTTGAAAACTCAAGTCAAGGATCTTAGAGCGGCTTTAGAACGATTTACTTCGGGTTCCAAGGGTCTTGACATGATCCTTGGAAAACAGAAGTTCGTTCTAAATCGATCCGGGTTAGGGTATCGAACCAAGTCGAGACAATGGTCATACTATGCTGTATTGAACCAATCTAGACCCAAAGTTCAAGCATGGGTACCAAAACTTTGATTGAATAACCAAGCTGGACCAAACCAGTATTGGATCTCCAAGGACAAGATTCATATCTTGCCTAACCATTATTGTGGTTTTATCCTGGGGGAGCCAACTTAAAAATGATTTTCATAATTAGATAAATTTCTTTTATTTCTTAGTTTTAATTGCATGCTTGATTGTTTATTTATTTCTGCTAATTATCATGCCTAGACCTAGGACTGGTTATGTGACGCCCGCCCTTATATCTACTCTCGGGGCGGGGTCACGTACTAACATCCGTATAAATTTTTTTTCTTCTTAAAGTACTAATAACAAAGTACTAAGCATGCTTTTTCAAAACTAACCTATAACATGATAGGTTCAACTCATAATAAAATCAAGTATATGAGTAATCCAAGTGTAACATTCATTACTAAAGAAATGTTAACATAAGCATAATATTGTAGATATGAAGATCTTTATTTCCCGAGCCACCACCCCACACATCTTCAGCCCTCCTGCCTCTTCCTTTAGTTTAAGTGTCTCTTATCCTTATCTGCAGCATAAGACAACACATAAACTAGTAAGCACAAATGCTTAGTAAGATCCTGTCCTACTCGCAAAATCCATATCATAGAAATATAAGAGAATAAATCACATTCAAGCCTGGTAAGTGTTTAAGCATGTTAAACATCTAAGCATATTAACTTCATAGGAAGGTTTCTTTGAAAACATATAAACATAATACTTGAACATAGCATAATCATTAGGGCCCGGCTTGTACTTCATGTTTTGCGCGCGCCCCTAAATAGGAACGAGGTAGCAAATCCCGAACCACTAGGGTTTACTAGGCCTTCTCAAAAGTCCTTCAGCCTAGTATCATAATCATTTGACTCGCTTTAAGAGTCTATAGTACAAGCCATTACAAAATAAAATAATTATCATGTTCTTTATTTTCATAAAGTATGCTCTTAGTCTCAACCTTCTAGGGAAGCATTCTTTAGGCCCTAAGCCTTCTTCGTTCATGCCCTACAAGGCTCATTCTTATGCATATGAATGCATCCATAATCATGATAACTAGCCTAGTATAAAGCATGCATTTCATAAGGGTGCCCCATGGGCTATAATGCATGCTCATACATAGATCTCCATAATCATAATAACTAGCCTAGTATAAAGCATGCATTTCATAAGGGTGCCCCATGGGCTATAATGCATGCTCATACATAGATCATAATTCAACCCCTTAAACATATCTTATATATGACAAGGTTGATCACATAAATCATATTCATATCATAGGAAGTGGTAGCATGCTTCATGGGTAAATCAAATGGTTCCTAACCCTAAAACTAGGGTTTTGGCCGAAACTCAAGGGTAGGGAAGTCCAAGTTCTTCCAATCAAGCATTCCATTTGTTCATCACATGCATTCACATATCATCTCACTAACATAATCATATCACATGGGATAATTTAACCTTTATAAACCTAATATTTCATGCTTGGCCGAATATCACATGCTAGGGACATTTAGTTTCCAAATCAATATTCCATTTAAACACCACTTGTACATACATATCATCATAGCAATCCTAAGCATATCTCATAGGGTACATCCCATACAATCATCACATATCATATATAGGCATATGATCTTACTAAACACAATCATAATCTCATAGGGTAAGTTGTCCTTCACAACCTCATATTTCATGCCTTGGCCAAATGTTACATGCTAAGGAATCCAATCAAACATTTCCTTTCAATATCACATGCATATACATCTCATATCATTTTACATAAGCATATCACATAAAATAATTTAACCTTCACAAACCCTAAGGTTTCATGCCTTGGCCGAATGGTGTAGGGTAGGGAAACTAGGGTTTTGAAATTAAACCTTCACACAAGCATTTATTCAAACACCTTGTCTACACTACTAGGCATAGATTCATCATAGGCAAATCAAGCATCCCTAAACCCTAATCTTCCTAGGTTGGCCGAATGATGTAAGGGTAGGGTAGGCTAGGTTTTTGACATCCAATCTTCACACAAACATTTATTCAGACACCTTACCTACACTACTAAACATGGACACATCATAGGATAGCAAACAACCCAAAAAACCTAGCCCATTCCCTCTTGGCCGAAAGTTGTAGGGTGGATAACCCTACTTTTCCTTATCACAACATGATGGGAAACAACATACATCCATACCCTAAGTTCCTAGGAGTATCCTCATGCATCAAGAAGCAACCAAGACCCTTATCTTGGTGGTGGCCGAATGGTTACAAGGGAGGAACTCCCATTTTCGAAAACAAGGACACCAAAGAAACATTCAATAACAATTACACTGCAGGCGAGGGGATACTTACATCCTTTCGCTTGAGATTCTACATCTTTAAGTCCCTTAGGGTACCCTTGGTTGAAGGAGAAGTGAAGGTTCCTCTTACTCTTTCTTCTCTAGACTCCTTGGCCCTAATAGAGGGCAAGAGCCTTCTTCCTTCCAATCCCCTAGGGTTAGAACCCTAGGGAGCACTTTTCGAAAAATTGAAAAGAGGAGAGGAGAAGAAGGAATTTCGGTGGGGAAGAGAAAGGAAGAAGAAGAGGAAGTTACTCACATCTCTTCCCTCTCTTATTTATACTTTTCTCATGAAAAGACATGTCTCTTCACTATTACACGCTTAACAAGCATGTTTCTTATTCTCTCAACAAGAAACAATGCTTGGTGTAGTGGTTAAGACATGGAGAGTGCAACTAGGAGGTTCAAGGTTCAATCCTTGCTTCCTCCCTTCTACTGATCCTTTTTATCACAATTTGCACTAATCCATATCAAAGCCCTTTAAGCCAAGCCTATCATGAAATTTCATAATATTAATAATATTTCATAAATTCATAATATTTCATAATATTTCATAAATATTATTTCATAATATTTTTAATATTTCATATTCATGAATCTATAATACTTCATGAATCCCGTAATATTTTATAATGAATTCAGAATATTATTCACATAATATTTCATAATGAATTCACAATATTATTCATGGTGAAATTTTTGGGGTGTTACAATCCTACACATCTTATAAAAAGTTCGTCCCAAACTTTAAATAATTCCCAGGTACTTAAATTGTGAAAATTGGGGTGTTACAATCCTACGCACCTTATAAAAAGTTCGACCCGAACTTTAAAATAATTCCGGATACTTTAATCGTATTGCCTCCTCTCGTTCCCATGTGGCTTCTTCGAATTGCTCGTTCCGCCACAGAACCTTTACTAAGGGTACTTCCTTGTTCCTTAGCTTTTTAACTTCCCGATCTAGGATCTGGTACGGTCCCACATATCTCGGACTCAGCTTCCCTCTCTTCCCGAATCTCATCACCCCTTTTATAGGGGCCACTTTTACTCCTTCCTTGGAGATAACATGTCCCAAGTATGATACTTGATCGAGCCAGAACTCGCATTTGGGAAATTTAGCATACAGTTGTTCCTTCTGAAGAATCTGTAGTGCTATACTCAGGTGTTCCGCGCCCGATAGTCGATACACATTCGCATCGACCCATCCTTCTTTTTCATGAACAGCACGGGAGTTCCCCATGGAGAGTGACTAGGGCGGATGAGTCCCTTGTCAAGCAACTCCCGTAACTGTCCCTGGAGTCCTTTAACTCAGCTGGCGTCATTCGGTAAGGCGCCTTGGAGTTCGGATTTGAACCCGGTATCAATTCGATCTCAAATTCGATTTCCCTGTCAGGGGCTAGCCCTGGTAGTTTATCGGGGAAGACTTCTGGGTAGTTGAATACCACTCTGACGTCTTCTAGCCTCTGGTCCTTTTCTTGGCTTGTATTGACCACATGTGCTAGAAACCCAGTGCATCCCTTGCTTAACATCTGCTGAGCTTTGAGAGCCGATAAGAGTTTCCTGGCTTCTCTTCTTGGCTCTCCAATAAATTAAAACTTAGTGTCTGCCTCTGGTTGGAAGACTATCTTTCTTTTACGGCACTCGATTGAAGCGCCGTGTTTACTCAGAAATCCATGCCCAATATAATGTCATAGTCTTGCATGCCCAGCACTATCAGATCGCTATAGAGTTCCCTCCCAGCGATCCTGATTGGTGCGGCACGTAGCATTTGGGTAGAGGGCATCACCTCACCCGAGGGCAGTGTTGTCTAATATATCCCCGAACAGTGTCGATGATAGTGTCATAAATGACTTCCTGATCTAATTATACACATACATCGTAATTATATCCTTATCGTGATTATGGGTAACCCAACTCTTATTATGTTTCCGAAATATTCGTCCTTGTTCACATAACTTACAATTACTCGTCGGTATCTATCATACAGATGATAAATAACTAACATAAGAGTTCACTACTTTCACTTGTTATGCAAGTATAAATCATTTCTATACATAATCATTACTGTACATGAAATAAAGTAAAGTGAGTTTAGGATTTCTTACTTGGAAGCGGCAGGATGAAGCTTGATATGTGTGTGGTGGAGGGGAAAACTGCTCTGATACCAACTTGTGACGCCCGCCCTTATATCTACTCTCGGGGCGGGGTCACGTACTAACATCCGTATAAATTTGTTTTCTTCTTAAAGTACTAATAACAAAGTACTAAGCATGTGTAACGCCCGACCTTATATCTACCCTAAAGGCGGGGTTACGGGTCCATACATTCATCTCATATATCATGTTAAGCATGTATATCCAAACAAAACAATTACACTACAAGAAGTGTAGTAAGCATGCTTATTGAAGACTAATTTACCAAGCATGGTTTTTCATATCATCCATGCAACTACAACAGAATAGAGAGATCATTTAACTTCATAATTTACTGATCTAAATAAGTTACTGATCTAAACATGGTTTGAACAAGATAGAGCACAACCTTGGGCAAAGGGGCATGGTAAGAATATAGCAAGAGTTACCTAGTCTTAGTTACATGCAAAAGAAGCATTCATAAGCAACAGGAAATAGTAAATATCTAGCATTTTACTTAGCATGCATACTACAAGAATTAGACATTAATGACAGTATTATCTAACATGACATAGGTTCCATATCTCTAACTTAATCAACAGTAGAGTAGTCATAATCATCACACATTCAGAGTATAGTAATACAATTTCAATCTTTTACTGGAAGCAGTTTAGATTCTAGACAAAAATAAGGTAGATAAGAATCTTTCGTCCTTTCCCGAGCCATCACCACACACATCCTCTAGCTTTCTCTCTGCCTCTTCCTTTAGTTCAAGTATTTCTTACCGCTATCTGCAGCATAAGAAAAATAACATGAACTAGTAAGCAAAACATGCTTAGTAAGAATCCGGGCCTACTCGCAAAACCATATCGATACATCATATCATGTACTCAGTAATCAAGATAGAACAAGATTATAAGCATCATAAGCATCTCATCAAAGCATCTTAAGCATCACATCAAATATCTCTAAGTACTTACAGAACAAGATCATCACATAATGAGAAAATATGCTTTTCAAAAAGGTTCCATAAAGGTAAGTACTTAAAAATATCATATCATCATCTAGGGCCCAGTTGTAGTACCACATCAAGCGCGTTCCCTAATAAATTGGGGTAGCGAGCCACCAATCTAATTAGAGCAGGACCCTTCCGTCCTACCAATGCCATGACCTTCAGTTAACATGCACATTGGATTTGTTTAACGACCCCCTTCCGAGTCGGGTACACAACTTTCAAAGTAAAGTAATTTATCATGCAATTACTCATATATGTATATGCCTAAAGGTACTCTTAATCACATCTTAAAGGGACACACCACTCATCACGGGTGCTCTTGATCCCCTAGGGACACACCACACATTCGGGTGCTCTTGATCCCAATTTCAATAGAGTATCCTTTTTCAAGCATATTATCAAACACATCATGTTCATATCATCAAGGTGCCCCATGGGCTATAAGGCATGCTTTTATACCTAACAAGATAGGTCACATAAATTATACACACATCACATATGTAGTAGCATGCTTCATGGTCTCATTAGGTACTTCCCAACCCTAGAACTAGGGTTGGCCGAAACTCACAAGTAAAGGAGTTTGGTTTTCCAATCAAGCATTCATTCAAGCATTCTTACAAACACCTCAAGTACTTTTCATGTTAACAATTGAAACATGGTTCAAACCTCAAAGTGGGGTTAGCATCCACTAACCCTAAATTACAAGAGGTGGCCGAAACATTGTAGGGTAGGGTAGGCTAGGTTTTTGACATCCCATCTTCACACAAACATTTATACAACCATTTTATCTACAATACTAATCATGGAAACATAATAGGATAGCAAGCCACACAAGAACCCTAACATTCCTACCTTTGGCCGAAAGTTATATAGGGTGCTAAACCCTAATTTTGTCTTCTCAAAAATTGGGAAACAACACATATGAGTATAAAGTCCCTAGGGTTACTAGTATGCATCAAAGTTTGATCAAAAACCCTTCTCTTGGACCCCTTACAAGGGGTGGCCGAAACCCTCTACAAGGAAAAACCCTAGGTTTTGTTCTTGACACCATGAAGAAAAATCCATCTACATGTATACCTTAAGTCTCAAGGTCTTCCCATGCATCAAGGAAGGAACCAAAGCCTCCCTTGAAGGTGTTGGCCGAAATTTACAAGAAGGAAAACACCCATTTCAAAATCAATCAAAGCATGGAAATCACACAAGAACGATTACACTGCAGGCGAGAGGATACTTACATCCTAGCGCTGGAATTTCACCTTCTCTTAAACCGTAGGGTACCCTACACTTGGAGGGTATGTGAAAATCCTCTTCTTCAAACTTTCTCTAGGGCTCCTTAGACTTAGTAGAGGCAAGAACCTTCAATGGGTCCTCTTCCTTTCAAATTCCCTAGGGTTAGAACCCTAGGGTGTTGTTTTTTCAAAAATGGAAAGGGAGAGAGTTCTTCTTGATTTTCGAAAATGAAGTGGGGAAGAAGAAGGAAAAAGTGTAACTTCCTTTCCCCCTCTCTTATTTATACTCTTCTCATGAAGAGGCATGTCTCTTTGCTTCCCTCGATTTAACAAGAATGTTTCTTATTCTCTCTACATGAAATATTGCTTGGTTCATTGGTTATGACATGGTGAGTGCAACTAGGAGGTACAAGGTTCAATCCTTGCTTCCTCCTTTCTACCTCTTCTTTTTATCACAATTTGCACTAATCCATATCAAAGCCCATTAAGCCAAGCCCATCATGAAATTTCATAATATTAATAATATTTCATGGATTCATAATATTTCATAATATCCCATAAATATTATTTCATAATATTTTGAATATTTCATATTCATGAATATGATATTTCATGCATTCATGACATTTCATAGCATGTGATTGCATGAAATTTATATCATTTCATTATAACTATTTTTCATACATTGTCATGATTTTACATTGAAAAATTTGGGGTGTTACAGCATGCTTGTTCAAAACTAACCTATAACATGATAGGTTCAACTCATAATAAAATCAAGTATATGAGTAATCCAAGTGTAACATTCATTACTAAAGAAATGTTAACATAAGCATAATATTGTAGATATGAAGATCTTTATTTCCCGAGCCACCACCCCACACATCTTCAGCCCTCCTGCCTCTTCCTTTAGTTTAAGTGTCTCTTATCCTTATCTGCAGCATAAGACAATACATAAACTAGTAAGCACAAATGCTTAGTAAGATCCTGTCCTACTCGCAAAATCCATATCATAGAAAGATAAGAGAATAAATCACATTCAAGCCTGGTAAGTGTTTAAGCATGTTAAACATCTAAGCATATTAACTTCATAGGAAGGTTTCTTTGAAAACATATAAACATAATACTTGAACATAGCATAATCATTAGGGCCCGGCTTATACTTCATGTTTTGCGCGCGCCCCTAAATAGGAACGAGGTAGCAAATCCCGAACCACTAGGGTTTACTAGGCCTTCTCAAAAGTCCTTCAGCCTAGTATCATAATCATTTGACTCGCTTTAAGAGTCTATAGTACAAGCCATTACAAAATAAAATAATTATCATGTTCTTTATTTTCATAAAGTATGCTCTTAGTCCCAACCATCTAGGGAAGCATTCTTTAGGCCCTAAGCCTTCTTCGTTCATGCCCTACAAGGCTCATTCTTATGCATATGAATGCATCCATAATCATGATAACTAGCCTAGTATAAAGCATGCATTTCATAAGGGTGCCCCATGGGCTATAATGCATGCTCATACATAGATCTCCATAATCATGATAACTAGCCTAGTATAAATTATGCATTTCATAAGGGTGCCCCATGGGCTATAATGCATGCTCATACATAGATCATAATTCAACCCCTTAAACATATCTTATATATGACAAGGTTGATCACATAAATCATATTCATATCATAGGAAGTGGTAGCATGCTTCATGGGTAAATCAAATGGTTCCTAACCCTAAAACTAGGGTTTTGGCCGAAACTCAAGGGTAGGGAAGTCCAAGTTCTTCCAATCAAGCATTCCATTTGTTCATCACATGCATTCACATATCATCTCACTAACATAATCATATCACATGGGATAATTTAACCTTTATAAACCTAATATTTCATGCTTGGCCGAATATCACATGCTAGGGACATTTAGTTTCCAAATCAATATTCCATTTAAACACCACTTGTACATACATATCATCATAGCAATCCTAAGCATATCTCATAGGGTACATCCCATACAATCATCACATATCATATATAGGCATATGATCTTACTAAACACAATCATAATCTCATAGGGTAAGTTGTCCTTCACAACCTCATATTTCATGCCTTGGCCAAATGTTACATGCTAAGGAATCCAATCAAACATTTCCTTTCAATATCACATGCATATACATCTCATATCATTTTACATAAGCATATCACATAAAATAATTTAACCTTCACAAACCCTAAGGTTTCATGCCTTGGCCGAATGGTGTAGGGTAGGGAAACTAGGGTTTTGAAATTAAACCTTCACACAAGCATTTATTCAAATACCTTGTCTACACTACTAGGCATAGATTCATCATAGGCAAATCAAGCATCCCTAAACCCTAATCTTCCTAGGTTGGCCGAATGATGTAAGGGTAGGGTAGGCTAGGTTTTTGACATCCAATCTTCACACAAACATTTATTCAGACACCTTACCTACACTACTAGACATGGACACATCCTAGGATAGCAAACAACCCAAAAACCTAGCCCATTCCCTCTTGGCCGAAAGTTGTAGGGTGGATAACCCTACTTTTCCTTATCACAACATGATGGGAAACAACATACATCCATACCCTAAGTTCCTAGGAGTATCCTCATGCATCAAGAAGCAACCAAGACCCTTGTCTTGGTGGTGGCCGAATGGTTACAAGGGAGGAACTCCCATTTTCGAAAACAAGGACACCAAAGAAACATTCAATAACAATTACACTGCAGGCGAGGGGATACTTACATCCTTTCGCTTGAGATTCTACTTCTTTAAGTCCCTTAGGGTACCCTTGGTTGAAGGAGAAGTGAAGGTTCCTCTTACTCTTTCTTCTCTAGACTCCTTGGCCCTAATAAAGGGCAAGAGCCTTCTTCCTTCCAATCCCCTAGGGTTAGAACCCTAGGGAGCACTTTTCGAAAAATGGAAAAGAGGAGAGGAGAAGAAGGAATTTCGGTGGGGAAGAGAAAGGAAGAAGAAGAGGAAGTTACTCACACCTCTTCCCTCTCTTATTTATACTTTTCTCATGAAAAGACATGTCTCTTCACTATTACACGCTTAACAAGCATGTTTCTTATTCTCTCAACAAGAAACAATGCTTGGTGTAGTGGTTAAGACATGGAGAGTGCAACTACGAGGTTCAAGGTTCAATCCTTGCTTCCTCCCTTCTATTGATCCTTTTTATCACAATTTGCACTAATCCATATCAAAGCCCTTTAAGCCAAGCCTATCATGAAATTTCATAATATTAATAATATTTCATAAATTCATAATATTTCATAATATTCCATAAATATTATTTCATAATATTTTTAATATTTCATATTCATGAATCTATAATACTTCATGAATCCCGTAATATTTCATAATGAATTCACAATATTATTCACATAATATTTCATAATGAATTCACAATATTATTCATGGTGAAATTTTTGGGGTGTTACAATCCTACACATCTTATAAAAAGTTCGTCCCGAACTTTAAACAATTCCCAGGTACTTAAATTGTGAAAGGTTAGACTAAGGACTGAAACGATTTAACTGAAATTTGAATAACATAGTATTGGGTGGAGGTGAGATGATAGTACGTTAGGGAAGGCATCTTGGCGGAACTAGACGAAGCTACCGATCCAAAACCCAAACTAGTTAGACCAAAATCTTTCAAGGAGTAACTTGAAGATGAATTTTCAATAAAAGGCTTTGTCAAGGAAAGGGTTGATAATCCAATAAGGCTACGGCTAAAGAAGGCCTAGTGCCTCGCCAAGACCTGGAAGCCGATTATTGAAAACCAAATTCACTTTACTATTGTCAGATTTGAATCTAACACAAATTTCAATTAATCTTAGATTCAACCACTTTTCAAAATAAAATTCAATGAAACTGTTTTCAAAATTAATCATATTTTTCAAAATAAAATCCTTACTTCTATTAAAACCTGTCTCACAAAACCCATAAGGTTAACGTGATTGATAACTATAGATTGGGTGAGACAGACTAGGTTGTGAAAATCAATTTAAGCTATCTTTAATTCTAATTGGATCCAAATCAATAAATTCTTTATGTGTAGGAACATAAAGATTTGGACCAATGGATGTTGGATAGCGGGTGCTCCAGACACATGACTGGAGACAAATTGAAATTCACCAAACTCAAGTTCAAGAACCTAGGCTCAGTAGCATTTGGTAACAATGCTACACTCAAAGTCATTGGGTCAGGTAACATTGAACTCAAATCCGATTTTGTAATTAAAAAGGTACTCTTGGTTGAGAACTTTAAATTTAATTTGCTTAGTATAAGTCAATTATGTGATACTGGCTATGTAGTTACCTTTACCAACTCTGACTGCCTGATTAGAAATTTGCAAGACTCAGAAGTCATGCTTAAGGGCACTAGGAAAAATAATGTTTATACTATAAATCTACCCTTAATACCTAAATGCCTCTTCACCCAGTTAGAAGAATCAAACCTTTGGCATAGGAGATTAGGTCACACTAATCTAAGACTAATTTCAAAAATCACCCAACTTGGTCTAATTAAAGGAATATCAAAAATAAAGAACCAAGAAAACATGATATGTGACTCATGTAACCAAGTAAACAAACCAGGTCTAATCACAAACAAGTTCAATCAGACCTAACTCAAACCACACTTGAGCTCTTGCATCTTGACCTATTTGATTCATATTGAGCCAAGTCACTAAGCGGAAACTGGTACTGCTTAGTCATTATTGATGATTACTCTAGGTTTACTTGGGTAAGGTTCCTAAAAACTAAGGATGAAACCCTAAATCTATTCATTGACCTATGTAAGGTAATTGAGAATCAAAATGATACCAAAATCAAAAGTCTTAGGAGTGATCATGGGAGAGAATTTGAAAATCAAATGTTTGAGAAATTTTGTAAGATAAACGGGTATATTCATGAATTTTCGTGTCCTAGAACCCCCCAGCAAAATGGGATAGTAGAAAGGAAGAATAGAACCCTATAGGAAGCCGCTAGGACTATGCTCAATGAATTTAACCTAGCTAACCAATTTTGGGCAGAAGTAATTAGTACGGCTTGCTATATCCAAAATAGGGTCCTAATTAACAAATGACATAATTAAACTCCCTATGAACTATATTACCATAGACTTCCAAACCTACATTACCTAAGGGTCTTTGGGTGCAAAGTCCATATCCTAAACACCAAGGACTACCTAGGGAAATTCCAGTCTAAGTCAACCCCTGGAATATTTTTAGGATATTCAACAACAAGTAGGGCCTATAGGGTCTACAATAGACAAACTAACAAAATTGAAGAAACAACAAATTTAATATTTGATGAGGAAATTAATTCAAAATCTGATAATCCAAACCTGAATCCATCAAATATTGATCAGGAAGATAATGAACAAATTATGGAATCATCAATTGAACCACTAGTTGAAACTCTAAATGAACTGACTATTGAACCAACTACTGAGTCAATTGAACCAACAAATGAACCAACCCAAGTAATTGACCAAAATACCGAACCTAACCGTCCAACAAGACCTGAGGCTGAACTAAGTTCTGTTAGTAATATGAGAGAAGTGCCCTAAGACAATCGCCTTATGATTGTAATCATTTACTTTAATAAATGAATATTCACTATTTGAGTATACATGTTCGTGTATTTGATTGAGATCTTAAACTCATTTACTGAATGTCCGCAATACAATTCACAGCTTGAGAGAATTTGTGATGAATTCACAACTAGTGATTATCTCTACATGTGCAATTGTGAAGTATTGAAATTTTTCCTAGTCGATGAATTGATAAATACGGACACTATCAATTCTGTTGAGACTAGCATGGGTTATTCTCTAATCAGCTGATTCTCACTGGCTGGTGACATTGGGATGTCCGGAGATAAACATGAATGCTAGTTAAGGGAACTAGTTCATTGGAGTGACTGGCTGTAAAACTTTATATGGTAGTCTATATATAGATATGTCAATGAAGTTCTTACTGCAGCTTAAGTGCGATGTTCCTTTGACTTACGGTGTTCAAGTCATCTTGGTCATGGAGACTTATACTTTGACATCTTAAGCAAGCATCTCCAAGGAGGTGTGGACCCAGGATGATTGGGTATAAGCCGAAGTGCCCGAAGATGTTTGAACAGCCTACAAAGGATTCACCACTCCTTGCGAGGAGATGTATACCCAAGGTCTATCGTCGGATTGTTACTCGATGCCTCTGGCCAGAGCATCACATGTTTAGAGTATGAATCTCTCAGAAACATGAGAGTAACTAGAATCCGTAGGACGAGAAAAACATTGCTTGGGCTAGGTGTGACGTAGTCAGCCTAGTGGGGACTGACACACATAGACCGTGTCCTGAACCAAGTGGGTATAAGATGGTGAAGGGAATGGGACATGATTCATTATAGCTGCTGAAGGGTTTCAGAATAATTTCTGAGGTCAACCGTTGATCTTTCGATTAATTGGGGATCATGATGTACTACTAGGTGCCACTCATGATCGTTCTATAATTGGATGATTATAGACGGCCAACATAAATCGAAGGCCTATTTAGTCACACGCACTACGAGTAATCCGAGGGATTTAAAACGAGTTGAAAATTCGATTTTCCGATCAAGAGAGATAAGTTGAATCTAAATTTTTCAGAGACGCATCGGAAGCATAAAATGGCTAAGTCGTTTGAAGACTTATTGGACAAATTAAATGAGTTTAATTCATATGGTTTTAGCTTGGGTTTGGCCGGCCAAAGAGGGTCCCCACCCTCTTTGTTTGGCCGGCCACAACAAAAGGGGAAAACCGAATTTTTGGTTCAAATTATAAAATAAATCGAGCGTGGTTTGTTTTATAAAATTATGGATAAAGATATTTATATAAAGAAATTTATATAAAGAGATTTATTTTTCATGGAAATTAAAATGAACCATGGATTGGTTTATTTTATTTTATAAAATCAATAATGGATTGATTTACCATGATAAAGAAATTTATATAAAGAAATTTATATAAAGAAATTTCTTTCCATAAGAAAAGGGAGACATGGTTGTTTTTATCATAAATTAAATTATGATAAAAACTTGGCATGATGGAATAATTCATAGAAAAATTTATATGATAACTTTCTTACGAAAATTTATTCCATAAAAAGGAGACTTGGCGATTGAGAGGCTACTATATAAAGGAACCAAGGCAAGGCTTGGAGATTAATCTAAGAGATCTAGAAATAAGCCCTCTCTCTCTCTCCTTCTCTCCCTCTCCCTCCTCTAGTGCCGCCGGCCCTAAAAGGAGGACCCCTTTGTTGCCGTGAGCTTCATCCACCAAGCAGCTGCCGAAGAAGAAGAAGAAGCGGGCGCAACTCCTTCCTTCCTCCCGGAATCTTGATTCCGTTCTTCATTTGGTGGTTAGTCTTCCCATCTCTCTCTTGGTATTCTTGTCGTGCCTTTGGAGAATCTAGTAGTTCTTGTCGGCACGAAACTCGTGGCTTTGCGAAGTCATCCCGAAGAAAACTCGGCGTGGACGCGAATAGAGGCGGAGCTTCCAAGGGACGCTTACGGTTGGATCTCGTCCCTTCCTTCGAGTTACGCGAGGTATTAAGTAAATTAGTTTACTTTCTGCAAAATTTTAATATATGATCATGTCTACACAATATAAGGTTGCATGCTTAGATGTGTGGTTAAATAATTTGGGAAATTATTTATGCTAAATCTTCCGCTGCACGTAATAAATTTAAAAATTACGAACCTGCATCCATGTCAACATGCACCCGATCCCAACAGTGGTATCAGAGCCGGTTAGTGTTCGACATAATCATATAATTGTTTTGTAGAAAACTTTGTCATGATCTCAATTTTGGAAAATTTTCCAATTATGGAAACTTTTCAATTTTGGAAACGTTCCAATTATGATAAATTTTAGATTTAGAAATTTCAAAGTTTGTAAATCCTCATGAAATTTTGTAAACTTTTAAAATATCCTAGTTTCTGAAATTTTATGATAATTGTGAAAACTTCCCATTTTTTGAAACTTTCCAATTTTAGAAATTTTCTATTTTGGAAATTTTTCAATTTTGAAAATATGTAAGTTTTCTTTGTACCAGAAACTTACAATTATTCTGAAAACCTATTATGGAAATCTCGCAATTTTGGGCACTTTCTTTCAAGAAAGTCTAGACAAATTTTTGGATCATTAATTGACAATTAAATTCGAATTGGTTTTAA
This sequence comes from Boesenbergia rotunda, assembly GCA_024364735.1. NCBI lineage: Eukaryota > Viridiplantae > Streptophyta > Magnoliopsida > Zingiberales > Zingiberaceae > Boesenbergia > Boesenbergia rotunda. The sequence continues at coordinate 338,262 of JAGFNQ010002623.1, read as the reverse complement.
ATTATTAACAAAATTCTTTACTTTAGGGAGTGCCTCGGGGAGCCACCCAAATTAAAGTTAGTTGTTGTAATTTAATTTCCTATTTTGAATAAAATTGTCATGTTTAATTTGGCTACGCCTCGGGGAGCGGGCCAAATTAGATTTACAACAAATTTCTTTTCTTTGGGTATCTGAGCCTCGGGCAGCCACCCAAAGAAAATAATTTGTTGTAATTAATTAGTCCATAAATAAAATATGTAATCAAATCTTGGAAATTTTGAGGTGATTCTCACACGATAATTTCCTTATTTGATTTAAGAGGTGATGCTCTTACATATTGTTGTCTCCAAAATTAATTAGGAAAATTATTTCCTATAGAGTTTTCTTAAATAAGATTTTCATGAAAATAATATGTGGTTGAATTAAGGGAATCTGTCTCTTAATTTAATAAAATTTGATTTAGAGAAATCAAAGTCTTAAACATATTATTTCCGAAATTGATTATGACAATTTAGGAAATTGTTTCCCAAAATAATTCCTTGAATAAAGTATGAAATTAGAATTAGGAAATCTGGTTCCTAATTCAATTAATGAGACTTGATAAATTAAGTCACATACACACTTTATTAAGGAAATCGTTAGTACATGACATAATTATATGTCATGAATATGCTTAGAAAGAAAAGAATAAGACCCAAAACCCCTTACAAAATATTAAGGCCAATACCTTCCATTAATATGGTTAGAACCGGAGTTTTGTTTCTCGTTTGGGTTGATGGACACATCCATGCTCGGCTTGAACCTCAACATGTTCAAACCATAGAATTAGTTTATGATTAATATGTTGGTGCAGAAAGCACCATATCGAACCTTGTTTTGATATTGGCAAAGGATTCAAAGTTAAGTGTTATTTGTGATTTAACAATGTTACTCATGTGTGCAGAGACAAAGTCCTAGCGAAAGAATGCCAGGCACCTGGCGAAGGACTGCCAGTATCCAAGCCCTAGCGAAGGACTGCTAGGCAACTGGCGAAGGACTGCCAGTATCNTCTACCCTAAAGGCGGGGTTACGGGTCCATACATTCGTATCATATTATCAAGTTAAGCATGTATATCCAAACAAAACAGATACATACAAGAAATGTAGTAGGCATGCCTATTGAAGACTAATTTACCAAGCATGGTTTTTCATTTCTTTTATATCTACATGCATTTACAACCTAATAGGAAGATCATGTAACACACTAAAGCATGGAATAAACATGGTTGAACAAGATACAACATAGGAATATAGCAAGAGTTATCTAGTCTTAGATACATGCAAAGGAAGCATTCTTAAGAACAGAAAATAGTAATTACCTAGTATTTTCCTTAGCATGCATTCTACAATAATTAAACATTAATGATAGTATTATCTAGCATACATAGGTTCCATATCACTAAACTCAATCACAGTAGAGTAGTCATGATCATCACCCATTCAGGGTATAGCAATACAATTTCATAGTAATTATGGGAAGCAGTTTAGATTCTAGACAAACAAGGTAGATAGAATCTTTCGTTCTTTCCCGAGCCATCACCACACACATCCTCAACCTTCCCTCTGCCTCTTCCTTTAGTTCGAGTATTTCTTACCGTTATCTGCAGCATAAGAAAAATAACAGGACTAGTAAGCAAAACATGCTTAGTAAGAATCCGGGCCTACTCGCAAAATCCATATCAATACATCTTATCATGTACACAATAATCAGATATGAATTATCAGCATCATAAGCATCTCATCAAAGCATCATAAACATCACATCAATTTATCTCTAAGTACTTTACGGAACAAGATTACATGATGAGAAATGTTTTTCAAAAGGTTCCATAATGGTAAGTACTTCAAAATATCATATCATCATCCAGGGGCCCAGTTGTCGTACCACATCATGCGCGTTCCCTAATAAATTGGGGTAGCGAGCCACCAATCTAATTAGAGCAGGACCCTTCCGTCCTACCAATGCCATGACCTTAACATGCTCATTGGATTTGTTTAACGACCCCCTTCCGAGTCGGGTACACAACTTTCCAAAGTAAAGTAATTTATCATGCAATTACTCATATATGTATATGCCTAAAGGTACTCTTAATCACTTCTCAAAGGGACACACCACACATTCGGGTGCTCTTGATCCCCTAGGGACACACCACGAATTCGGGTGCTCTTGATCCCAGTTTCAATAGAGTATCCTTTTTAAGCATATTATCAACCACATCATGTTCATGTCATAAGAGTGCCCCATGGGCTATAAGGCATGCTTTTATACCTAACAAGATAGGTCACATAATTTATACACACATCACATATGTAGTAGCATGCTTCATGGTCTCATTGGGTACTTCTCAACCCCAGGACTAGGGTTGGCTGAAACATACAAGTAAGGGAGTTTGGTTTTCAAATCAAGCATTCATTCAAGCATTCTTACAAACACCTCAAGTACATTTCATGTAACAATGTAAACATGGTTTAAACCTCAAAGTGGGGTTAGCATCCACTAACCCTAATTTACAAGGGTTTGGCCGAAACCTTGTAGGGTACCAAACCCTAATTTTGTCCTTCCAAAAATTTGGAAACATCACATATGAGTATACCCTAGGTCTTAAGGGTTGTTTTCATGTATTGAAAAAATTCCACACACATCCCTTAGGGTGTGGCCGAAACCCATTAAAGGACAAAACCCTAGGTTTTGTTCTTGACACCATGAAGAAAATCCATCTACATGTATACCCTAAGTCTTAAGGTCTTCCCATGCATCAAAGTTGGATCAAAAACCTTCTCTTGGACCCCTTACAAGAGTTGGCCGAAACTTCCATAGGGAAGTTCTTGTGAATTTTCAAAAGGATGAAACAAACATACATTCAATAACCATTATGCCACAGGCGAGAGGATACTTACATCCTAGCGCTGGAAATTTCGCCTTCTCTTAAACCGTAGGGTACCCTACACTTGGAGGGTATGTGAACACCCTTTTCTTCCAATTTTTCTCTCTAGTGTTCCTTGGACTTAGTAGAGAACAATGGCACTTAAACTTTCCTTCTTGAAATTGCCTTAGGTTTAGAATCCTAGGGTTGGAAATTTCGAAAATACAAGGAAGAGGGCAATGGGGTTTCGGTTTTGGAAGAGTGAGGAAGAAGATAAAAAAAAGAGGAAGTTATTCCAACTCCCTTATTTATACTTCTCTCATGAAAAGACATGTCTCTTCACTCTTACACACTTAACAAGCATGTTTCTTATTCTCTCAACAAGAAACAATGCTTGGTGTAGTGGTTAAGACATGGAGAGTGCAACTAGGAGGTTCAAGGTTCAATCCTTGCTCCCTCCTTTTTATAACCTTTTGCACTCATCCATATCAAAGCCCATTAAGCCAAGCCCATCATGAAATTTCCTAATATGAATAATATTTTATGAATTCAGAATATTTCATAATATTCCAAAAATATTATTTCATAATATTTTTAATATTCCATATTCATGAATATAATATTTCATGCTAATATTTCATGATAATAATATTTCATGAATATAATATTTTATGTATTCATGACATTTCATAGCATGTGATTGCATGAAATTTATATCATTTTATTATAACCATTTTCATACATTGTCATGATTTTACATTGACAAATTTGGGGTGTTACAGTATCCAAGCCCTAGCGAAGGACTGCTAGGCAACTGGCGAAGAACTGCCAGCATCCAAGCCCTAGCGAAGGACTGCTAGGCTCCTGACGAAGGACAGCCTGGGACTAAAAGCCCTAGCGAAGGAATGCTAGGCACCGGGCGAAGGACAGCTCGGCATCCAAGACCTAGCAAAGGACCGTCAGGCAAAAGTCCAACCAAAGGAGCGGTTGGCATCAGGTACATTCTCCCAAGAGGAGTAGGTGAGGACGCGTTCCCCGTCGAGGGAACAGTAGGCGTCGGTTCGACCTAGGGCTCCATTTTGGAGACCAAAGTCAGAACCAAGACAGCTAAGGCTGTATAATCTAATACTTTATTGTTTTATTGTGTTTTGGACTAACCCTGGATGCAGGACCGAAGGAACGTGTGTCTGCAACTCAGAAAGCCTCAAAGGAATGAGGCTACAGCTGACAAGGGCGCCAGGAGTGTCCCGGGCGCCCCAAGGCAAACACAAAACACAAGACAGCAAGATGGGCTTCGACAGTTCAACTCCCGGGCGCCCCCGTACTCCCGGGCGCCCCCGCTGCTCCCGGGCGCCCCTTGCGTCCCGGGTGCCCCCATGCGCATGCCTCGATCCAGAAGCCAGCGAAGCCAGATAACACTTTGACCCGGTCAATGCCGGCGCCCCGAGCGCTCCGGGCGCCCAGGTCAAAGCTGATCCCGAAGATAAAGGGATCAGACGCTGACCGAGAACTTGGCGGATCGAAGGACACGTGGGGGGGCCCCCCGACGTCCCGGGCGCCGTATAAAGGGCCCTCGACCAAGGCTTCAGAACATCAACTCTCTCTACGTCTCAAAGCTCTTCTGCTCTCGCGCTTCGCCTCGGAATCCTTCCAACTCGAGCCGATGACGTCCCGCTGCTCCGAAAAAGTCGATCTACCCCATACGTCGGTAAAAGAGCTATTTAAAAGTTTACTGTACTTAATTCTGTAATCTTTTGTAAACTATTTTACGCCTAATATAGAATTGCCTAAAATAAATGGTCAACGACCGTGGGCCTTGGAGTAGGAGTCGACCCAAGCTCCGAACCAAGTAAAAACGACTGCGTCTCTGTGTTATTGTTTTTTTTTTCCGCTGTGCACTTGCTCTTAATTTTCCGAAAAATGAATACCGATATTCACCCCCCCTCTATCGGTTCTATCGATCCAACAAGTGGTATCAGAGCGGGATAGTTCAAACTTGGTGCAACCACCAGTTTGAAAGTGTTTCGGATTAACCAAAATTTTTTATCTTATTTTCTTTTTTTTTACCAACACCACTACAACTTTTCCGCCTTTTATTTTAAAAAATAAATAATATCTGTGGGTGAATTCTCATTTTTTCACCACTACAACTTTTCCGCCTTTTTCAAATTTGAATTCTCATTTTTTCACCATAAGTCAGAATTGATAAAATAATCAATTTTTGAAAATATGTCATAAAACTTTTTTATTATTATTTTAATATTATTTTTCTCGAAAATCGTGCGACATTAATTTGAGCAAATTTTCTCCCAACATTAAAGTCTTATCTTTTCATCATTAATCAAAATTGATAAAGCCACCATTTTCAAAAATTAGTCAAAACTTTTTCTTAATATTTTATTATTCTGGCTCGAAACTCGTGCAGTATTTTTTGGATATTTTTCTCTCTCCCGCACTACTAATCCAAGACCAAGTCTTGGTACATTTCTATTTTTTCTTTTTGTGTGCAAGATCTATCGTTTTAAATGGCCAATCAAGAATGAACAGTGCCCGTCCACCACTTTTCTCCGACAAAAACTTCAACTCCTGGAAAAGTCTAATGGAGTCCCTTCTGAAGGCCCATAAGGACATATGGCGGATCATCCAAACGGGATTCTCTTTTCCCGTAAAAGACGAGTTATCAATCGAGTGGGATAAACTGGATGAACGAACCCTCAACCAAATAGAGACCGATGCAAGGGCAACTGCAATCCTACAATGTGGTCTAACCAAGGAGCAACTCGAACTAGTAGGTCCATGCAGATGTGCTAGAGAAATCTGGGAAAAATTGGTTAACCTTCATCAAGAGATCTCACATGAAGAAGAAGATCAGGGAAATTATCTTGCCCTTTCAGTCCAAGCACAAACAGCCAAGTCAGAGTCTGAACCCGAATCCAAAATCGAACCAGAATTAGACGACGAATTGACTGAGACGGTAACCGATTTCGAATTCTTTTCAAATTTAGAATTAAATAATCAAACAGATACTATAATGGTCGAGGAAGTATAATTTTTATTGCAGGAAAAACTCCAAGAGAACCACCAAAAAAGAAGATTGAACCTGTACCTGAGTCCAACTCAGACTCAGAATTTGATGACAAAGAAGGAGATCGAACCAAATCGGTCTGGTCAGCTCGTGATCACTACAAGATGCTAAAGGCACAAAAAGGAAAGACGACAAGTATAAAGGGGGAGATTCCCAACCGGGAATCAAAAGGTAAATTTACAGTATTTAAAAATCCATTATTTATCTCAAACAACGTAATTAATTCATATAAATTTAATATGTTAGAAAACATAATTCATAATCTTGCTGATTTCGAAAATCCGGAGTATTACTCCAATTGTGACCTTACCTAGACAATTGTTTGTTTTAATTATGTGTTTCTTTTTATTTCAGTTATTTATTTTTTGCTTAAAATTAGGAATGGTTAGTATAAGGACTGAACAAACTAACTGAAACTTGACAACATAGTATTGGATGGAGGTGAGATGATAGTACGTTAGGGAAACCAATTCTAATAAGATCAAGTTCACTTGGTCTCTTTAGACTGGTGAAACTAGCCGAAGCTACCGATCCAAGACCCAAACTAGTTAGACCAGAAATTTTTCAAAGAATAATTTTGAAAATGAAATTTCATTAAAAGGCTTTGTCAAGGAAAGGGTGGATGATCCCATAAGGCTACGGCCTTTTTCAATTTTCAATTTTTATTTTTTCACCATAAGTCAAAATTTATAAAACGAACAATTTTTGAAAATTTGTCATAAACTTTTTTTATTATTATTTTAATATTATTTTTCTCGAAATTCGTGCTAAGCAAACTTTTTCCCAAATAGTAAATTCTTACCTTTTCATCATTAATCAGAATTAATAAAGTCAACTTTTTCAAAAATTAGTCATAATTTTCTTTCCATTTTTTATTTATTATTTTACCTCGAAATTCGTGCAAACTCCTTTTTGAGCTAGTATTTTTTTTCCGCGCTACTAATCCAAGACCAAGTCTTGGTACATTTTTTGTTATTTCTTGTGTGTACGAGGTTTAGAGTTAATGGCCAACCAAGAGTGGAACAGTGTCCGTCCACCGCTATTCTCCGGCGATAACTTCAAATGTTGGAGAAATCAAATGGAGTCCCTTCTGAAGGCCCACATGGACTTATGGCGGATCATCCAAACGGGGTTCACATTTCCCACAGAAGAAGGAACATCAATCACTTGGGACAAAATGGATGAACCAACACTGAGGAAGATCAGACAGATGCAAGGGCTACAGTAATCCTACAATGTGGCCTAACCAATGAAGAATTGAAGCGGGTCGGATCCTTCAGATGTGCTAGAGAAATCTGGGAAAAACTAATTGACCTCCATCAAGAAATCTCAGATGAAGAAGAAGATCAAGTAAGTTATCTTGCCCTTTCGGTTCAAGAACAAGCAGCTGAGATTGACTCGACACCCGACATCGAAATCGAACCAGAGTCAAACGATGAATTGACTGAGACAAAAAGGGTAACCAATTTCGAATCGTTTTCTGAATTAAAATTAAATATTCAAGCTGATACTGCAATGGTCGAGGAAGGTATAATTTTTATTGCAGGAAAAACTCCAAGAGAACCACCAAAAAAGAAGATTCAACCTGTACCTGAGTTCAACTCAGACTCAGAATTTGATGACAAAGAAGGAGATCGAACCAAACCGGTCCGGTCAGCTCGTGATCACTACAAGATGCTAAAGGCACAAAAAGGAAAGACGGCAAGTATAAAGGGGGAGATTCCCAACCGGGAATCAAAAGGTAAATTTACAGTATTTAAAAATCCATTATTTATCTCAAACAACGTAATTAATTCATATAAATTTAATATGTTAGAAAACTTAATTCATAATCTTGCTAATTTTGAAAATCCAGAGTATTACTCCAATGGTGACCTTACTTAGATAATTATTTGCTTTAATTGTATGTTTCTTTTTATGTTTATTTTTTTTCTTCAAATTAGGATTGATTAGTTTAAGGACTAAAGGTTTAACTGAAATTTGAACAACATAGTATTGGGTGGAGGTGAGATGATAGTCCGTTAGGGAAACCAATTCTAATAAGATCAAGTTTACTTGATCTCTTTAGACTGGTGAAACTAGCCGAAGCTACCGATCCAAAACTCAAACTAGTTAGACCAGAACTTTTCAAAGATTAATTTTGAAAATGGAATTTCATTAAACGACTTTGTCAAGGAAAGGGTTGATGATCCAATAAGGCTACGGCCAAAGAAGGCCTAGTGTCTCGCCAAGACCTGGAAGCCAATTTTTGAATTTCAAATTCAAATTACTTTTTGTCAAATTTGAATCTGACATAAATTTTTAGTTAATCTTAGATTCAAATATTTCTTTTCAAATTAATGGTTTTCAAAGTTAATTCTATTTTTCAAAATTAATCATGATTGTTTTTAAAATAAAATCCTTACTTCTATTTTTGTCTCACAAAACCCATAAGGTTAACATGCTTGATCACGTAGAACTGGGTGAGACATTTAGGACCTAATAATGTAGTTCAATACTCTTTCAAAATAAACTCAAAATCAACTCAATTGTTTTCCGAAATTAATTCTAAATTAACTCTATATGTTTTCCACTCAACATTTTTCAAAAAGTGAAGCTCATGTGTTTTCAAAATTAACTCATCAAACTAAGTCTTGATTGAATTAATACTAAGACCTAGGACTTCATTGAGTCAATTATTGATTGGTAAAACCAACTTAACATTGTCAACCCTAGTCAACACTGGTCAACACTGAAACCCCTTAAGGAACTTAGATAAAAGTTAGACTGCGTCAGATACAGGGGGAGTTTCTTTTAACACTTTTCAAAAATTTTAATTTTTTTTCAAAAACCTTATGCTCTAAATCTTATTATCATCTCGATAAGGTTTTCAAAAATTGATTCAAAAACCTTCTTATACTACTATCTGTTTGAAAAATTATCATTATTTCAAAATATTTTTCGAAAACCGAGTTATCATTTCAAGTTATGTTTTCAAAAATGTATCTCCTTAAAAATTATCATACTCTGAAGGTTAGTCAAAATTATTCTTTTAACCTTAATAAACCCTAAAGGCATAGAGGAAGGTCCACTTCATGATCTATAAGGACTCCTAGGATGTGTCAAAATTAGGGGGAGTTTTTCTGAAGAGTTTTTTTGGTAATTATTTGTTTTGAAATTATTAAATAATTCTTTTAATATAACTGAACCCTAAGAACTCAGAGGAAGAATACTTGTGGTCAACAAGCTTCCAAGGACTGTATCAAGTTTAGGGGGAGGTCAAATTAAAATGAGTTATTAAACATTTCTAAATAATATGTTTTCATACACTATATTTTCAAAATTGTGTCGAAAATATTTGTCTTACAAAATAATATTATTTTGAAATGTTTTGTGGTTTAGTAAATCATCGTTGAAATACCTTTAGAAATAATATTTGCTTGAGTCTTGAGAATTTCCAGGACACTTAGGAAAATATCCTTGTAGTTAACAAGGGTTCCTAGGATTGTGTCAGACTGGAAAAGAAACCTAGTCAAGTAAAATATTATATTTTCAAAATGCATAACATTTTCTTTAAAAGTACTAATACTTTTCTAAGGCAGTAATATTCTAAGTACGTGAAGTTCTTAAAGAATTTGTTTTTTTTCACAATACCTTTCAAAGTGGAGTTTTGTTGATACAATTCAAGCTTTTGCTTTTAAAAGTTATACTAAGTATTTTTATATTTTCAAAACTCATAGGCTCTGATACGTAATTTCTTCTCAAATCTTCTTTCAAAATATATTTCGTTATTGATATATATCCAAGGGGAGAGTAGAAAAAGTGTGATATTAGAAATTAAAATCTTCCTTAAACATTTTCCCCTCTTCAATGAAAGTTTATCTTAGAAATGGTTTAAAATATAAGGAGAAGAGTTTCACATTAAGGGGGAGAGAAAGAAAGAGAAAAAGGATTTTTTTAAAGGTAAAACAAAAATTTCTAAGTGTCTCAACTTTTTAAATTTTCCTTAGTAAACATTTGTCTGAGCAAAACTTTCTATATGTGCAAAATTTTCTTTAGTAAACAAATCTTTCCCTAATTCTAAAAGTTGAATTTTTTTAAATTTGGCTTCAAAAATGGAAATTTTGCCTAAGTAAATTTTTTTTGCCTTATAAGTAAAAGTTGTAAAACTTTTTTTAAAATTAAGGGCTGTAAATACATTTCATAGTCGAAAATTATCCAAGTGTAAAAAGTTTTGAAAATGCTGTTACTCTATTTTTGAAAAATATTTTGTCAAAAACATGAAGCACTTAGAAAAACTAATAAATCTCTATTAGATACCTTGTTCTCCCATGTTTGTTTTTTTTTATATATGTCAAAGGGGGAGGAAAGGTCAAAGTTAAGTGTTTCAACACAAGAATTGAGGGTTTTAGGGGGAGTATAGGAATTTTTTATATTCTACATTTATTCAGTTCATAAATGCTATACACAGTTATTCAGTTCATAAATGCTATACTTCATTGATGTTTTACTTTCTTTTCTGAACTGTTATAAGTTTTTACTTAACTTTGAATTGTGTTGCCATAAATCAAAAAGGGGGAGATTGTTGGTGCAGAAAGCACCATATCGAACCTTGTTTTGATATTGGCAAAGGATTCAAAGTTAAGTGTTATTTGTGATCTAATAATGTTACTCAAGTGTGCAGAGACAAATTCCTAGCGAAGGAATGCTAGGCACCTGGCGAAGGACTGCCAGTATCCAAGCCCTAGCGAAGGACTGCTAGGCAACTGGCGAAGGACTGCCAGTATCCAAGCCCTAGCGAAGGACTGCTAGGCAACTGGCGAAGGACTGCCAGCATCTAAGCCCTAGCGAAGGACTGCTAGGCTTCTGACGAAGGACAGCCTGGGACTAAAAGCCCTAGCGAAGGAATGCTAGGCACCGGGCGAAGGACAGCTCGGCATCCAAGACCTGGCAAAGGACCGTCAGGCAAAAGTCCAACCAAAGGAGCGGTTGGCATCAGGTACATTCTCCCGAGAGGAGTAGGTGAGGACGCATTCCCCGTCGAGGGAACAGTAGGCGTCGGTTCGACCTAGGGCTCCATTTTGGAGACCAAAGTCAGAACCAAGACAACTAAGGCTGTATAATCTAATACTTTATTGTTTTATTGTGTTTTGGACTAACCCTGGATGCAGGACCGAAGGAACGTGTGTCTGCAGCTCAGAAAGCCTCAAAGGAATGAGGCTACAGCTGACCAGGGCGCCCAGAGTGTCCCGGGCGCCCCCAAGGCAAACACAAAACACAAGACAGCAAGATGGGCTTCGACAGTTCAACTCCCGGGCGCCCCCGTGCTCCCGGGCGCCCCCGCTGCTCCCGGGCGCCCCCTGCGTCCCGGGCGCCCCAATTCGCATGCCTCGATCCAGAAGCCAGCGAAGCCAGATAACACTTTGACCCGGTCAATGCGGGCGCCCCGAGCGCTCCGGGCGCCCCGGTCAAAGCTGATCCCGAAGATAAAGGGATCAGACGCTGACCGAGAACATGGCGGATCGAAGGACACGTGGGGGGGGGCGCCCCCGACGTCCCGGGTGCCCTATAAAGGGCCCTCGACCAAGGCTTCAGAACATCAACTCTCTCTACGTCTCAAAGCTCTTCTGCTCTCGCGCATCGCCTCGGAATCCTTCCAACTCGAGCCGACGACGTCCCGCTGCTCCGAAAAAGTCGATCTACCCCGGACGTCGGTAAAAGAGCTATTTAAAAGTTTACTGTACTTAATTCTGTAATCCTTTGTAAACTATTTTGCGCCTAATATAGAATTCCCCAAAGTAAACCTTCAACGACCGTGGGCCTTGGAGTAGGAGTAGACCCAGGCTCCGAACTAAGTAAAAACGACTGCGTCTCTGTGTTATTGTTTTTTTTCCGCTGTGCACTTGCTCTTAATTTTCCGAAAAATGAATACCGATATTCACCCCCCCTCTATCGGTTCTATCGATCCAACATAATATAGTTGGAGTCAGAGGTCAATCCTTAGTTTTGGTTGTTGGACACATCCAAGCCTGACTAAACGGTTGAATAAGCTCCAACTATATTAAAACTATTTCTTGATTAATGGGTCAGCCTTAAGCTTGGAGCATCGATTTGTTGTGCCACAGCCAAGGTCGATGTAAAGAGAGGTGCAGTTGGGTGCTAGGTATATTGTTGCATACTTGTTAATGAGTTAACAACCCAATGATTTATGCAAACATTCAATTAGTTGATAGCATAAAGTGATAGTTACATATATGTGATATGTAATCGGTATAATTACCTACCTTCATAGCTAAGAATAACTTGATGGCCACAGCCATGGTTGTTCTTATCTATGGTTGGATATCAACCTATTTGGAGATGTTCCTACGATCTCCCGAATTGATAAAAAGGGTTATTCAATTCGAAAAATAAATAGGATTTAATTAATGTATGTTGATGCATTCTTTATCATTCTTCTCACATAAGCTCAATTTGTATTTCTAGGATAATCACTCGATCATGTCTTCTCTGAATTTGCGTTCCATTTTGGACACCAATAAGCTGACTGGCCAAACTTCATGGACTGGCTTCGAAACCTGAGGATAGTCCTCAAGGCAAAAAAGCTTGCTTATGTCCTTGAAGATCAACTTCCCAACCGTCCTCCAAAAGATGCAACTCCAGACCAGTTAGTGGCCTATCAGAAACATGTGACCAATTCTGAACTTGCGAGTTGCATTATGCTAGCCGCTATGGTACCTGAGCTGCAAAAGCAGCATGAGCATATGGATGCTTATACCATCATCTTCCATCTTCATGAGTTATTTGACGAGCAGGCGAGATCCGAAAGGTTCGAGGTCTCCAAACTCCTCTTCACCTCTAAGATGCAGGAAGGCACTTCTGTCTCACAGTTTGTGTTGAAGATGTTGGGGTACATTGAGCGACTGGGCACACTCGGTTTTGCAATGGATCATGAACTAAGTATTGACTTAATTCTGCATTGTTTGCCCAAAAGTTATTCAAAATTTGTGATGAACTATCGGATGAACAAGCTGGAGACTACCATTCCTGAGTTGCTCAACCTGCTGAAGACTATAGACCCTTCTGTGAAGCAGGATCAGAAGACGGTACTGTTAGTTGGTTCCTCAAAGAAAGGCTCTAAGAGGAAGGCCAAAGAACAGAATAAGGGAAAGAAGAAAAAGGCCAAAAAGACCGAAAAGTCCCCAAAAGTCACTTGCCATCACTGTGGCAAGGAGGGTCACTGGCGAAGAAACTGCAAGGTTTATCTTGAGTCCTTGAAGAAGAAGGCATTCGATGCCCCATCCTCTTCAGGTATCTTCGTTATTGAATGTCACTCTATATCCTCAACCGCCTGGGTACATGATACTGGGTGTAGCTCACATATATGTAATGACATACAGGGGCTAAGGAATAGAAGAAGACTCGTCAAGGGAGAAGCGAATCTGCGAGTTGGAAATGGAGCAAAGATTGCTGCTGTTGCCATCGGAACATATTTGCTAAAGCTCCCTACTGGACTTGTCTTAGAGTTGGATAATTGTTATTTTGTTCCTTCGTTAATAAAGAACATTGTATCTATTTCATGCTTGAATGAAAAGGGTTATCATTTAACTTTTAGTAACAATTGTTGTTACATAACTTTAAATGGTGTTCTTTATGGGACCGGAACTTTGTGCAATGGTATCTACACGTTAGATTTATCCGGTGTCATTTTCAATATCGAAGTTAGCAACAAACGTGCTCGAATAGATAATCAAATAGACTCCTATACGTTGCATTGCCGTCTTGGCCATATAAGTAAGAAACGCATGACCAAATTACACCGATGTGGAATTCTGGAATCATTTGTACCCGGTTCATTTGATACATGCAATCATGCTTAAAAGGCAAGATGGCCAAATTACCCTTTTCCGGAAAAGGTAATCCAATGGGAGAATTGCTTGGTCTAATACATACTGATGTATGTGGACCAATGTCAACTCTTGCACAAGGAGGCTATAGCTACTTTATTACCTTTATCGATGATCACTCACGATTCGGGTATGTGTTCTTGATGAAACACAAATCTGAAGCTTTTGAGAAATTCAAAGAGTTCAGAAATGAAGTAGAGAAACAGCTTGGCAAAAGTATTAAGATACTTCGATCCGATCGGGGTGGTGAATACTTAAGTCAAGAGTTTCAAGATTATCTTAGGGACAATGGGATATTGTCTCAATGGACTCCGCCGTATACACCACAGCATAATGGTGTATCTGAGAGGCGTAACCGAACCTTGATGGACATGGTTAGATCCATGATGAATCATGCAACTCTTCCAAAATCCTTTTGGGGCTATGCGCTCAAGACAGATGTTTACTTGCTAAACAGAGTCACGACCAAGGTAGTCTCTACTACTCCATATGAGACGTGGAATATTAAGAAACCTCACTTAACTCACCTTAAGATATGGGGTTGTCCTGCTTATGTGAAGCGGACTGTATCAGACAAATTGGATGCTAACTCTGATAAATGTCTATTTATTGGATACCCTAAGGAAACAAAGGGTTACCAATTCTATCATCCCTTGGAACAAAAGGTGTTTGTTTCAAGGCATGCTGTATTTCTGGAAAAAGAATTTCTTTTACAAGAAAACAGTGGGAGTAGTATTGAACTTGAAGAAGTTCAAGAAAATCCAATAGACATTACAGAGACACCTAGTCTAAACCCACAACTAATAACTCATAATGATGAGCTATTAGTTGAACCTAAAACAACACCACTTCTTCGTAGATCTGATAGGACACGCAATATTCCAGAGAGATACGGATTTCTCGTAAGTGAATCGAACGACGTGTTACTCATTAGCGATGACGAACCTATCAGTTATGATGATGTTCTGAAAAGTTCAGAAAGGGACAAATGGCTTGAAGCCATGACGTCGGAAATGGATTCCATGTACGAAAATCAAGTATGGGACTTGGTTAACCCACCTGAAGGGATTAAGCCCATAGGGTGCAAGTGGGTTTGTAAGAAGAAAACCAACATGGAAGGTAATGTTGTTACCTTTAAGGCTAGACTAGTGGCTAAAGGATATTGTCAGAAACAAGGAATTAATTATGACGAAACCTATTCGCCAGTAGCTATGCTTAAATCCATTCGGATGCTCCTGGCCATAGCAGCTCATTATGATTATGAGATATGGCAAATGGATGTGAAAACAGCTTTCCTTAATGGAAACCTGCTTGAGGATGTATACATGATACAACCTGAAGGTTTCACATCGGTTGATAAAACCAAAATATGCAAGCTTCGACGATCAATATATGGACTGAAGCAAGCATCCAGGAGCTGGAACATCCGTTTTGATGAGACAATCAAAGAGTTTGATTTCTCACAAAATCCTGACGAACCTTGTGTGTACCAAAAATCCTGACGAATTTTTGGTTCAAATTATAAAATAAACCGAGCGTGATTTGTTTTATAAAATTATAGATAAAGAAATTTATATAAAGAAATTTATATAAAGAGATTTATTTTTCATGGAAATTAAAATGAATCTTGGATTGGTTTATTTTATTTTATAAAATCAATAATGGATTGATTTACCATGATAAAGAAATTTATATAAATTTCTTTCCATAAGAAAAGGGAGACATGGTTGTTTTTATCATAAATTAAATTATGATAAAAACTTAGCATGATGGAATAATTCATAGAAAAATTTATATGATAAATTTCTTATGAAAATTTAGTCCATAAAAAGGAGACTTGGCGATTGAGAGACTACTATATAAAGGAACCAAGGCAAAGCTTGGAGATTAATCTAAGAGATCTAGAAATAAGCCCTCTCTCTCTCTCCTTCTCTCCCTCTCCCTCCTCTAGTGCCGCCGGCCCTAAAAGGAGGACCCCTTTGTTGCCGTGAGCTTCATCCACCAAGCAGCTGCCGAAGAAGAAGAAGAAGCGGGCGCAACTCCTTCCTTCCTCCCGGAATCTTGATTCCGTTCTTCGTTTGGTGGTTAGTCTTCCCATCTCTCTCTTGGTATTCTTGTCGTGCCTTTGGAGAATCTAGTAGTTCTTGTCGGCACGAAACTCGTGGCTTTGCGAAGTCATCCCGAAGAAAACTCGGCATGGACGCGAATAGAGGCGGAGCTTCCAAGGGACGCTTACAGTTGGATCTCGTCCCTTCCTTCGAGTTACGCGAGGTATTAAGTAAATCAGTTTACTTTCTGCAAAATTTTAATATATGATCATGTCTACACAATATAAGGTTGCATGCTTAGATGTGTGGTTAAATAATTTGTGAAATTATTTATGCTAAATCTTCCGCTGCACGTAATAAATTTTAAAATTACGAACCCGCATCCATGTCAACATGCACCCGGTCCCAACAGTGGTATCAGAGCCGGTTAGTGTTCGACATAATCATATAATTGTTTTGCGGAAAACTTTGTCATGATCTCAATTTTGGAAAATTTTCCAATTATGGAAACTTTCCAATTATGATAAATTTTAGATTTAGGAATTTCAAAGTTTGGAAATCCTTATGAAATTTTACAAACTTTTAAAATATCCTAGTTTCTGAAATTTTATGATAATTGTGAAACATCCCATTTTTTGAAACTTTCCAATTTTGGAAATTTTCTATTTTGGAAATTTTCCAATTTTGGAAATATGTAAGTTTTCTTTGTACCAGAAACTTACAATTATTCTGAAAACCTATTATGGAAATCTCGCAATTTTGGGCACTTTCTTTCAAGAAAGTCTAGACAAATTTATGAATCATTAATTGACAATTAAATTCGAATTGGTTTTAAATTATTAACAAAATTTTTTACTTTGGGGAGTGCCTCGGGGAGCCACCCAAATTAAAGTTAGTTGTTGTAATTTAATTTCCTATTTTGAATAAAATTGTCATGTTTAATTTGGCTACGCCTCGGGGAGCGGGCCAAATTAGATTTACAACAAATTTCTTTTCTTTGGTTATCTGAGCCTCAGGGAGCCACCCAAAGAAAATAATTTGTTGTAATTAATTAGTCCATAAATAAAATATGTAATCAAATCTTGGAAATTTTGAGGTGATTCTCAAACGATAATTTCCTTATTTGATTTAAGAGGTGATGCTCTTACATATTATTGTCTCCAAAATTAATTAGGAAAATTATTTCCTATAGAGTTTTCTTAAATAAGATTTTCATGAAAATAATATGTGGTTGAATTAAGGGAATCTGTCTCTTAATTTAATAAAATTTGATTTAGAGAAATCAAAGTCTTAAACATATTATTTCCGAAATTGATTATGACAATTTAGGAAATTGTTTCCCAAAACAATTCCTTGAATAAAGTATGAAATTAGAATTAGGAAATCTGATTCCTAATTCAATTAATGAGACTTGATAAATTAAGTCACATACATACTTTATTAAGGAAATCGTTAGTACATGACATAATCATATGTCATGAATATGCTTAGAAAGAAAAGGATGAGACCCAAAACCCCTTACAAAATATTAAGGCCAACACCTTCCATTAATATGGTTATAACGGAGTTTTGTTTCTCGTTTGGGTTGATGGACACATCCATGCCCGGCTTGAACCTCAACATGTTCAAACCATAGAATTAGTTTATGATTAATATAGTTGGAGTCAGAGGTCAATCCTTAGTTTTGGTTGTTGGACACATCCAAGCCTGACTAAACGGTTGAATAAGCTCCAACCATATTAAAACTATTTCTTGATTAATGGGTCAGCCTTAAGCTTGGAGCATCGATTTGTTGTGCCACAGCCAAGGTCGATGTAAAGAGAGGTGCAGTTGGGTGCTATGTATATTGTTGCATACTTGTTAATGAGTTAACAACCCAATGATTTATGCAAACATTCAATTAGTTGATAGCATAAAGTGGTAGTTACATATATGTGATATGTAATCGGTATAATTACCTACCTTCATAGCTAAGAATAACATGATGGCCACAGCCATGGTTGTTCTTATCTATGGTTGGATATCAACCTATTTGGAGATGTTCCTACGATCTCCCGAATTGATAAAAAGGGTTATTCAATTCAAAAAATAAATAGGATTTAATTAATGTATGTTGATGCATTCTTTATCATTCTTCTCACATAAGCTCAATTTGTATTTCTAGGATAATCACTCGATCATGTCTTCTCAGAATTTGCGTTCCATTTTGGACACCAATAAGCTGACTGGGCCAAACTTCATGGACTGGCTTCGAAACCTGAGGATAGTCCTCAAGGCAGAAAAGCTTGCTTATGTCCTTGAAGATCAACTTCCAAACCGTCCTCCAAAAGATGCAACTCCAGACCAGTTAGTGGCCTATCAGAAACATGTGACCAATTCTGAACTTGCGAGTTGCATTATGCTAGCCGCTATAGTACCTGAGCTGCAAAAGCAGCATAAGCATATCGATGCTTATACCATCATCTTCCATCTTCATGAGTTATTTGACGAGCAGGCAAGATCCGAAAGGTTCGAGGTCTCCAGACTCCTCTTCACCTCTAAGATGCAGGAAGGCACTTCTGTCTCACAGTTTGTGTTGAAGATGTTGGGGTACTTTGAGCGACTAGGCACACTCGATTTTGCAATGGATCATGAACTAAGTATTGACTTAATTCTGCATTGTTTGCCCAAAAGTTATTCACAATTTGTGATGAACTATCAGATGAACAAGCTGGAGACTACCATTCCTGAGTTGCTCAACCTGCTGAAGACTATAGAGCCTTCTGTGAAGCAGGATCCGAAGACGGTACTGTTAGTTGGTTCCTCAAAGAAAGGTGTAAGAGGAAGGCCAAAGAACAGAATAAGGGAAAGAAGAAAAAGGCCAAAAAGACCGAAAAGTCCCCAAAAGGCACTTGCCATCACTGTGGCAAGGAGAGTCACTAGCGAAGAAACTGCAAGGTTTATCTTGAGTCCTTGAAGAAGAAGGCATCCGATGCCCCATCCTCTTCAGGTATCTTCGTTATTGAATGTCACTCTATATCCTCAACCGCCTGGGTACTTGATACTGGGTGTAGCTGACATATATGTAATGACATACAGGGGCTAAGGAATAGAAGAAGACTCGTCAAGGGAGAAGCGAATCTGCGAGTTGGAAATGGAGCAAAGATTGCTGCTGTTGCCATCGGAACATATTTGCTAAAGCTCCCTACTGGACTTGTCTTAGAGTTGGATAATTGTTATTTTGTTCCTTCGTTAATAAAGAATATTGTATTTATTTCATGCTTGAATGAAAAAGGTTATCATTTAACTTTTAGTAACAATTGTTGTTACATAACTTTAAATGGTGTTCTTTATGGGACCGGAACTTTGTGCAATGGTATCTACACATTAGATTTATCCGGTGACATTTTCAATATCGAAGTTAGCAACAAACGTGCTCGAATAGATAATCAAATAGACTCCTATACGTGGCATTGTCGTCTTGGCCATATAAGTAAGAAACGCATGACCAAATTACACCGATATGGAATTCTGGAATCATTTGAACCCGGTTCATTTGATACATGCGAATCATACTTAAAAGGCAAGATGGCCAAATTACCCTTTTCCAGAAAAGGTAATCCAGTGGGAGAATTGCTTGGTCTAATACATACTGATGTATGTGGACCAATGTCAACTCTTGCACAAGGAGGCTATAGCTACTTTATTACCTTTATCGATGATCACTCACGATTCGGGTATGTGTTCTTGATGAAACACAAATCTGAAGCTTTTGAGAAATTCAAAGAGTTCAGAAATGAAGTAGAGAAACAGCTTGACAAAAGTATTAAGATACTTCGATCCGATCGGGGTGGTGAATACTTAAGTCAAGAGTTTCAAGATTATCTTAGGGACAGTGGGATATTGTCTCAATAGACTCCGCCGTATACACCACAGCATAATGGTGTATCTGAGGGGCGTAACCGAACCTTGATGGACATGGTTAGATCCATGATGAATCATGCAACTCTTCCAAAATCCTTTTAGGGCTATGCGCTCAAGACAGCTGTTTACATGCTAAACAGAGTCACGACCAAGGTAGTCTCTACTACTCCATATGAGACGTGGAATAGTAAGAAATCTCACTTAACTCACCTTAAGATATGGGGTTGTCCTGCTTATGTGAAGCGGACTGTATCAGACAAATTGGATGCTAAGTCTGATAAATGTCTATTTATTGGATACCCTAAGGAAACAAAGGGTTACCAATTCTATCATCCCTTGGAACAAAAGGTGTTTGTTTCAAGGCATGCTGTATTTCTGGAAAAAGAATTTCTTTTACAAGAAAACAGTGGGAGTAGTATTGAACTTGAAGAAGTTTAAGAAAATCCAATAGACATTACAGAGACACCTAGTCTAAACCCACAACCAATAACTCATAATGATGAGCTATTAGTTGAACCTAAAACAACACCACTTTTTCGTAGATCTGATAGGACACGCAATATTCCAGAGAGATACGGATTTCTCGTAAGTGAATCGAATGACGTGTTACTCATTAGCGATGACGAACCTATCAGTTATGATGATGTTCTGAAAAGTTCAGAAAGGGACAAATGGCTTGAAGCCATGAAGTCGGAAATAGATTCCATGTACGAAAATCAAGTATGGGACTTGGTTAACCCACCTGAAGAGATTAAGCCCATAGGGTGCAAGTGGGTTTGTAAAAAGAAAACCAACATGGAAGGTAATGTTGTTACCTTTAAGGCTAGACTAGTAGCTAAAGGATATCGTCAGAAACAAGGAATTGATTATGACGAAACCTATTCGCCAGTAGCTATGCTTAAATCCATTCGGATGCTCCTGGCCATAGCAGCTCATTATGATTATGAGATATGGCAAATGGATGTGAAAACAACTTTCCTTAATGGAAACCTGCTTGAGGATGTATACATGATACAACCTGAAGGTTTCACATCGGTTGATAAAACCAAAATATGCAAGCTTCGACGATCCATATATGGACTGAAGCAAGCATCCAGGAGCTGGAACATCCATTTTGATGAGACAATCAAAGAGTTTGATTTCTCACAAAATCCTGACGAACCTTGTGTGTACCAAAAATCCTGACGAATTTTTGGTTCAAATTATAAAATAAACCGAGCATGGTTTGTTTTATAAAATTATGGATAAAGAAATTTATATAAAGAAATTTATATAAAGAGATTTATTTTTCATGGAACTCAAAATGAACCATAGATTGGTTTATTTTATTTTATAAAATCAATAATGGATTGATTTACCATGATAAAGAAATTTATATAAAGAAATTTATATAATGAAATTTTTTCCATAAGAAAAGGGAGACATGGTTGTTTTTATCATAAATTAAATTATGATAAAAACTTGGCATGATGGAATAATTCATAGAAAAATGTATATGATAAATTTCTTATGAAAATTTATTCCTTAAAAAGGAAACTTGGTGATTGAGAGGCTACTATATAAAGGAACCAAGGTAAGGCTTGGAGATTAATTTAAGAGATCTAGAAATAAGCCCTCACTCTCTCTCCTTCTCTCCCTCTCCCTCCTCTAGTGCCGCCGGCCCTAAAAGGAGGACCCCTTTATTGCCGTGAGCTTCATCCACCAAGCAGCTGCCGAAGAAGAAGAAGAAGCGGGTGCAACTCCTTCCTTCCTCCCAGAATCTTGATTCCGTTCTTCGTTTGGTGGTTAGTCTTCCCATCTCTCTCTTGGTATTCTTGTCGTGCCTTTGGAGAATCTAGTAGTTCTTGTCGGCACGAAACTCGTGGCTTTGCAAAGTCATCTCGAAGAAAACTCGGCGTGGACGCGAATAGAGGTGGAGCTTCCAAGGGACGCTTACAGTTGGATCTCGTCCCTTCCTTCGAGTTACGCGAGGTATTAAGTAAATTAGTTTACTTTCTGCAAAATTTTAATATATGATCATGTCTACACAATATAAGGTTGCATGCTTAGATGTGTGGTTAAATAATTTGGGAAATTATTTATGCTAAATCTTCCGCTGCACGTAATAAATTTTAAAATTACGAACCCGCATCCATGTCAACATGCACCCGGTCCCAACAAGTTCTAGAAGAACCAAGAAACCCAGACTCAGTCACCCCTCTGACTAAATTATGGGTGATCCAACCTTAGGAGTCAGAACTAGGTCTTCATACATAAATCTTTGTCAAATAGCAATTATCTCAAAAATCGAACCTAAGTCCATAGAGGAAGCTCTACCTGATCCTGATTGGATCATAGCAATGCAAGAGGAATTAGCCATATTTGAGAGGAACTAAGTCTGGGAACTAGTACCTAAACCTGAGGGCAAATCCATCATAGACACTAAGTGAGTATTTAGGAACAAACTAAATGGCCAAGGGGAAATAGTTAGAAACAAAGCCCGCTTAGTAGCTAAAGGGTTCAGCCAAGTCGAAGGGTTAGACTATGACGAAACCTATGCCCCAGTAGCCAGACTTGAGTCTATTAGAATGTTGTTAGCCTTTGCAGCCCATAAAGGATTTAAACTTTAGCAAATGGATGATAAATCAGCCTTTCTAAATGGGTTCATCAAAGAAGAAGTCTATGTAGGACAACCCCGCGGTTTTGAGGACTTAGAAAAACCCGACTACGTTTACAAACTTAATAAAGCACTTTATGGACTAAAACAAGCACCTAGGGCATGGTATGAACGCCTATCAACTTACCTCATTTCTAAGGAATTTAACCAAGGACAAATTGACTCAACTCTCTTTGTTAAAACCTTAGAAAAGGACATCTTCATTGCCCAAATCTATGATGACGACATAATTTTCGGATCCACCAACTCAAACTTCTTAAAAGAATTTGTAAAAATAATGGAAAACAAATTCGAAATGAGCATAGTTGGTGAGCTCAACTTCATTTTAGGACTACAAATTAAGCAAACTAGGAATGGAAATTATGTTTATCAATCCAAATATGCTAAGGAGTTAATAAAGAAATTTAAAATGGATAAGTCCAAAAGCATAAGTACCCCTATGGCCACAAATGTAAAAATTGATAGTGAACCTGAAGGTAAACCTGTAGACGTTAAACTATATCGAAGCATGAAGCAGACCTGATATCCTTTTTTCTGTTGGAATGTGTTCTAGATACCAAATCTGTGCTAAGGAAACACACTTAGCATCCCTAAAATGAATCCTTAGATACATTAAGGGCACCCTCAATGTTGGGATTTGGTATCCTAGGACCTCAACTTTTGACCTGTCAGGATACTCTGATTCTGACTATGCTGGATGTAAACTAGATAGAAAAAGTACAAGTGGATGCTGCCAACTCTTATGAAATAGTCTAGTCAGTTGGTACAGTAGAAAGCAACACTGCGTAGCTCTATCCACAACCGAAGTTGAATATGTTGCTTTAGGAGAGTGTGTAGCACAACTCTTATGGATGATGCACACTCTTAAGGACTTCCAACTTGATTACACCCAAACCCAAGTCTACATTGATAACATAAGTTCAATTAATCTAACTAAGAACTCAATCCAACACTCTAGGATAAAACATATAGAGGTTAAACATCACTTCGTAAGAGATCATGTAGCCAGGGGTGAAATAGTCCTTAAGCATGTAGACTCAAAGTCAAACTTAGCTGATATCTTCACCAAACCCTTACCTGAGTCTGAGTTCAGCTCACTAAGAAGGCAGTTAGGGTTATGCTTAGTAGAATAGGACTGCTCTACTTATGGTTTCTGTTCAAAACTATTTTATTTCTAATTTGTTATTTAAATATATTTGAAAAATCATTTTTATCTTGAAATTTAAAATGATTTCCAACTTAGTTTTTTGAAAAACTTACCCCCTTCAAAACTAGGGCTTTTTCGCAAATGGACTTAGCTTAGGCCCTAACCCTAGAACTGCATGCACCTATAGATCTAGAAGCTAGCATCTCACAAGCACCTTAGGGTACTGTTGATAGATAACCTAGATTAGGTTGAGATGCTTAGGTCTATGCCATGATTCAAGATGTTTTAAGTCAATGCATCTGCAGTAATTGGGGCAATAAAGACCAATTGAACATTAATCAGGTTAAGTGTCAAGCTTAGAAAATCTAACTTGATCAAATCACATAACTTGACTAACCCTATCGAAAGCTACTGTTTATAACAGTTAGTAAGAAGCTAACTGGGTTAGACAGGACACGAAAGAGAAAATTTAAATTGATTTGGTCCAGTTTATGCATAGAATTGGTTCAATACAACACTCTACTTTCCTTACTCAACTTTTTGCTATATTGTTTTTGATATATGGCAAAGGGGGAGAGATTTGAAAGGAGAGAAAAGAAGGTTTTAAAATTTAAATTAAATTTTTTTCAAAAACTCTTATCTCCTTTTTCAAAAAGTAAAGTAATTCAAAATTGTTTTGAAATTTTCTAAGTACTTAACTCAAAAATGTTTTGAAAATTTTCTAAGTACTTAATTCAAAATTATTTTAAAAATTTTCTAAGTGCTTAATTCAAAATTATTTTGAAAATTTTCAAGTACTTAACTCAAAATTGTTTTGAAAATTTTCTAAGTGATTAAACTTTAAAATTATTTTGGAAAATTTTCTAAGTGTTAAAACTAAATGTTTTGAAAAATTTTCTAAGTGCTCATAAAAATTTTTGGGAAATTTTTCTAACTTGAAAATCCCTTTTGAAAATTTTCTAAGAGTTGAAAACCTGAAAAATCTTTTCAAACAAGGACTTAGAAATATTTTCAAAAAACCCCACGTAACCTTGAAAAACTCAGGGGGAGAATTTCTTCCATGGGGAAGAAATTAAGTTTATTTTCTTACTTCATTAACTTAACTTTTTGAACCGTGTTGCCATAAATCAAAAAGGGGGAGATTGTTGCTGCAGGTAGCACCTAAGTCAAACCTAGGTTTTGATAATGACAAAGGGTTCAGAAGTTAAGATGTTATTGTGATCTAACTTGTTCACTGAGTGTGCAGGAAGAAGTCCTAGATACACTAGGCAAGAAGTCCTGGCAAAGGGCTGGGCAAAGAAGTCCTGGTCAAGGACTGGGCAAGAAGACCTGACCGGAAGTCGGGCAAAGAAGTCCTGGTCAAGGACTGGGCAAGAAGACCTAACCGAAAGTCGGGCAAAGAAGTCCTAGTAGAGGACTGGGCAAGAAGTCCTGGCAAGGGGCTGGGCACCGAAGACCTGACCGGAAGTTGGGCAAGAAGACCTGACCGAAAGTTGGGTACAAACACTTGGTCAGGTGGATTGGGCAAAAGTCCAACTAGAGGAGCTGGTTGGCAAAAGGTAAACTCTCCTAAGAGGAGTAGGTGAGGACGCGTTCCCCATCGAGGGAACAGTAGGCGTCGGTTCGACCTAGGGTTCCATTTGGGAGACCTGAAGTCAGAATCAAGACAGCTACGACTGTAAATAATGACTAACACTCTTGCTTGGTTTATGATGGAACTAACCTTGGTTACAGGGACCGAAGGATTGTGTTTCTGCAGCTCAGACACCCCAAAGGAGTGGGGTGGTTCACTAGGCTAGGCGCCCGGGAGGTCACGGGCGCCTAAGGTCAAGGTCACAAACTGCCAAGAAGCAAGACTGCTTCGAAACCACACTGGGCTAGGCGCCTAGGAGGTCCCGGGCGCCCAAGGTCAAAGCCAAAGCGGTCATCAAAGAAAATCTGCCACGAAGCCAATGGACCAGGTCAACCTAGGCGCCCTAGAGGTCCCGAGCGTCCCAGTCAGACCAGGTGCCGAATCGAAGGGGATAAGCGCTGACTGAGCTACGGATTGAGGTTCTCGCAGGTGAAGGCACGTGTCAGGCACCCCCAATGGATCAGGCGCCCCCATGGGCACTATAAAAGGGGCTCGACCCCAAGGCTTCAAAATCAGTTCTTTCCAACGCTCCAAACACTTTCGCTCTCTCGCTGTGCTCCGGCAAAATTCCATTTCAAGATTTCAGCGCCGACGATGACCCTCTACTCCGAAATTCGATCCATCTCGGGCGTCGATAAAAGTTTCATTTTACGAAAGTGTTGTAATTCAGTTTTCAAATTCTATATCTGTACTTTCAATTTGTAAGAATATTTCCGAATATAGAATTCCCCAAAGTAAACGGTCAAGGACCGTGGGGCTTGGAGTAGGAGCCGACCGCGACTCCGAACCATGTAAAAAATCTACTTGTGTTCTTGTGCAATTTATTTCTTTCCGCTGCGTATTTGCTCTTTCTTAGTCCGAAAAGTTTTTAATGATATTCACCCCCCCCCTCTATCGTTTTCCTCGATCCAACACTCTATGTGTGTTACTCGGCTTATGGGCTCGTGGTTCCTTCAGGTTTGCAATTGCACCACTGTTATCACAATAAATTGTGATAGCTCTGGGCAAACTAGGAATCACATCCAAGTCCATCAAGAAGTTCCTGAGCCATACAACTTCTTTGGCCGCCTCAGAGGTTGCCACATACTCAGCTTCCATAGTGGAGTCTACCTCGCAGTTCTGCTTGACACACCTCCAAACTATGGCTCCACCTCCTAAAGTAAATACATAACCCGAGGTAGACTTACTGTTATCCCTATCTGATTGGAAGTCAGAATCTGTGTAACCCACAGAGAGTAGCTGATCTGCTTGGTAAACTAGAATATAATCTCTAGTCATTCTCAGGTACTTTAATATATGCTTTATCGCAGTCTAATGTCCCTTTCCTGGATTACTCTGATATCTGCTAACTTGCCCATGGCAATTCAGATATCCGGCCTCATACACAACATAGCATACATGAGGCTTCCTACAGCTGAAGCATAAGGAACCGCCTTCATCTCCTCTATCTCCTTTGATGTTTTAGAAAACATCTCTTTAGATAGAGGTACTCCATGCCTAAAAGGTAGAAAACCTTTATTGGAGTTCTACATGCTAAAACGAGCCAGGATAGTGTCAGTGTATGATGCTTGAGACAAGCACAACATCCTTTTCTTGCGATCCCTTATAACCTTAATCCCAAGGATGTGTCCCGCTTCTCCCAAGTCCTTCATATCAAACTGTTTGGACAACCATACCCTTACGTCTGATAACACTTTGACATTGTTGCCAATGAGCAAAATGTCATCTACGTATAGTACAAGAAATACCACTATGTTTCCGTCACATCTCTTGTATACACAAGACTCATCCGGACTTTGAATGAATCCATATGATTGGATTACCTCATCAAAGCGGATGTTCCAAGATCTAGAAGCTTGCTTTAATCCATTAATGGAACGATTAAGCTTACACACAAGATGCTCTTTGCCTTTGCAATGAATGCCTCTAGCTGCTGCATATAGATGTTTTCGTCAAGACTTCCGTTAAGGAAAGATGTCTTGACATCCATCTGTCAAACCTCATAGTCCATATGAGTAGCAATGGACAAGAGAATCCGGATAGACTTAAGCATGACTACCGGCAAAAAGGTCTCCTCATAATCGATGCCCTCTTTCTGAGTATACCCTTTCGCAATAAGCCTTGCTTTGAAGGTCTCAACCTTCTTGTCTACTCCTCTCTTTCTTTTGTAGACCCACTTGCATCCAATGGCTTTTATACCATTGGGTGGTTCTACCAGCTCCCAGACCTGATTAGAATCCATAGATTCTATCTCAGACTTCATTGCCTTTTGCCAAGATACTGCATCTTTATCTTGGAGTGCCTCGTCATATGTCCAGGGATCATGCTCATGCTCGCCAAGGACCAAGTCCATAGACTCTCCAAGAACATGAATCTCTCAATATGCCTAACAACCATCCCACTATGACGAGGTGCCACCTGTGTATCTTCTGTGACACGCAGTGTAGTGACTTGTGGTATGCCCTCTTGTACCGTTTGTACTGAAGTAGGGACTTCCCCTACTAATTCTTTTAGAACAATTTTACTCATGGGCTTGTGGTCCATCACATAGTCTTCCTCTAAAAATCTGGCATTCGTGCTAACGATCACTCTCTGATCTTTAGGACTATAGAGCAAACCACCTTTCGTTCCTTTAGGATAACCTACGAACAAGCGCACTTCTGTATGAGATTTCAACTTATCATCATCTCCCTTCAGGACATGTGCTGGACTACCCCAAATCCGAATATGTCTCAGACTAGGCTTTCGCCCAGTCCATAATTCTGTGGGCGTAGAGGGTACTGATTTAGATGGTACCAAGTTCAGAATGTACACTGCCGTTTCCAGAGCATATCCCCAGAATGAATCCGACAACTTAGAGTAACTCATCATTGACCTAATCATTTCCATAAGAGTCTTATTCCTTCGCTCCGCCACACCATTCTGTTGGGGGTGTGCTAGGTGCGGACAATTGAGATTAAATGTCAGCCTCTAATAAGTAACTCCTAAACTCTCCCAAGAGATACTCACCACCACGAACAGACCGTAGTGACTTGATACTTTTACCTTGACATTTCTCCACATCAGCCTTGAATTATTTGAACCTGTCAAAGCATGTTAGACTTGCGGCGCATCAAGTAAATGTATACATACCTTAAATAATTGTCTATAAAAGAGACGAAATATTCAAAGCCACCTCTAGCCTGGATAGACATAGGACCACACAAATCAGAATGAACCAATTTCAACACATCTTTGGCTCTATACCCATTGGTCTTAAAAGGCCTCTTGGTCATTTTACCTTCCAAACAAGATTCGCAGGCTGGGAAATCTTCCACCACTAATGTACTTAAAGGTCCATCAGCTATCATCCTTTGAATTCTACTTAGGTTAATATGACCAAGTCTTAGATGCCAAAGATATGTTTGGTTCATTTTTGAAGGTTCTTTTCTCTTATTAGATTTAGAAGATGAGTTATTTATTTCTATTTGCATTGTGGGAGTTTTGGATTTAAGAGTATATAAATTGCCAATCAAAGTACCAAAACAGATAATCTCCCTATTTTTTTTATAACAACCTTGTCATTAAAAGAAACAGAATATCCATCCAAAAATAATTTAGAAACTGAAATTAAATTCTTTCTAAAAGTAGGTACATAAAGACAATTTCTTAAAACCAAAATTTTATTTTTATCAAACGATAAATAAACATCTCCCACTGCAATAGCCGCCACCTCCATAGCATTGCCCATGTAGACAGTAATGTCTCCCTCAGCTAGTCATCTGGTTTCCTGGAACCTCTGCAAGGTATTGCAAACATAATCAGTAGCTCCCGTATCTACACACCAGGTACTGGTAGATAACACCGCTAAACATGTTTCGACGACCAAAGAAAAAGATTTACATTTGTTCTTCTTTCGGCGAGGGCAGTCCGCCTTCCAATGTCCAATCTGCTTGCACGTGAAGCACTTGCCTTTCAGCTTTTTCACTCCAGCCTGAGGTCCCTGAGGTCCAGCCGTCTTCTTTGCTACACTTTATTTCTTCTTCTTCTTGCCTTTCGGCTTAGAAGTAGAAACCCTTTGAGCAATAAAAGCTTGAGCACTCTGAAGAAAAAGACCTTCTGTCGCCTGGAGTTCTGCCAGGAGTTCCGCCAACGAATATAACCTCTTATTCATGTTGTAGTTTAGGCGAAACTGCTCAAAACTCCTAGGTAGAGACAGGAGAATGTTATCGACCTAGGTTTCCCCATCGATCTCAACTCCAAGGACTTCCATCTCATTCAAATGAGCCATCATCTTGAGAACATGTTCCCTCACGGGTGTTCTCTCAATCATGGTGGTCGTCATTAAGTTTCTCATAGCCTCCTGCCTAGCAGCTTAATTCTGGTGTCCGAAGAGTTCCTTGAGATTAATCATTATGTCATAGGCAGTAAGAAAAGCTTGATGCTGATGTTGCAGTACATTTGGCATAGAAGCCAAAATGTAACACCGCGTCATCTCATGTGCCTTAACCCACTTCCTATAACTCTCTCTCTCCCCCCTTCGCTAGAACTATCAGTAGGCTGAGGAGGGTATTCCTCAAAAAGTACAAATTTGTACTCCTCTGCAGTTAAGACAATATTCAGGTTGCATTTCCAATGAACATAATTAGGGCCAGTAAGTTTGTTTTCTTTTAAAATCAAGCCCAGTGGGTTGAAAGTCATTTTGAAAATGTCTGTAAGAATCACAAAGATCAAAACATTAGATTTCAAAAATTTATTGATTCCTCAAACAATAAATTTTTTTTAAAAATCAACTAACACCTCAAAACACCGAGAATATTGCATGCCACGATAGTGTGGACGTATACAAAATTCTACATTTGTAGGAGGAGGTTTTACCCATTAATTTTATTATCTTGTCAACCTTACTTTTGGCAAATAAAATTAATAGTAAGTTCCTCTTTGGCACTACAAATAATAGCAGTGACTCCGATGGGGAGGATACTATTATTTGCATCTAAGTGTTTACCATTACCTGGTACCAAGGTAATTACTTAGGATTATGTCCCTTCCGATGGGGAAGATCACATGCTCCTAAATAATTTCCTATAACCCCTTTTGACCTAGTGATCCGCAAAACAAACTCATCCGATATGAAGGAAGGCACTCAGAGCCAACGCGCAAGTTTGTTCGCATCACTAATCAAAATGGTAATGGAGGCCACGGGAATTAAAAAAAACCCTCTCTTACTTAGTTATTTATATTGAGGAATTTTTTTTTCTAGCAATCACAACATGCATATTAAAACAAAAGCAATAAATATGGAAAATATATAATTTCCAACTATCATGGCCTTTTACCTTCCAATACGCCTCCCGTCGTGTCGCCATCTCGTCTCCTCCTTCTAGATCCATGCGCAAGCCATCATATGAGCTCCAAGCCGAGATAAAAAATTATTTTTAATTTACATCCATTGATCCTATACTCCATGAAGGAGTGTACAAAAATCTAGATCAAAGGTAAACTAAAAATAAAGAGCGGCTAAACAATGTCGTATTTAATTATAAAAATTAAATACTAATCTAGCCTCTTCAACCCCGAGGATTCAAAAAAATATTACAAACACACAATCACATCTAATAACATACACACATATGGCCATAATAGTGTATCTTATGCCTGCAACAAAAAGTTAGCCTACACACATCCTACTATTATCCGACATAAAATATATGATTAAATTGCATCAAAGTAACCGAATCCAAACACACAAAACTGGAAACTTGCGCTCTGATACCAATTGTTGGGTTTTAGGCCCTTGGATGGTGCACATGGAATCTATCCGTTGTCGTGTCCCCGGATTAAAATTTCATTAATTGAAATTAATCCGGACACATATGAAATTTCGAAGCGACCGTTTCATTGTCGTGCTAATGACTTGAGCGATCGCTTGAACAAACTTGTTGTTCAAGCAATTTAACACTTCTAGTCGGTTAGCCGCGGAAAAGACAACGACGTAAGATCGCCGGTTTTTGTGTTTTACAATCGGGGTTCAAGTTAATTAATGAATAATTAACAACAACGAAAAATGATAAAGAACAAGAATGAATAAGATAAATTCATACCTCTTGATCTTCTATTGTATGACCTCCCTCTTCTTGGACATCGTGTGGGCAATGATCTCCCAAGAATTGAAGCCTCCTAGATCGCACATCTCTTTCTCCCTTGCTTGCGCCAATCCACAAAGGAAGAAGAAGCTTTCTTCCTCTCCTTTGTGCCACCGGCCACCACCTCTTCCTCTCCTTCTTGTTGCGCCGCCGACCACCACCTTCACAGATGAAGATCCTTGCTGGCCACCAAGGAGAATTCTCCTTCCCTTGCTAAAGCCGGCCACCAAAGGAAACAAAGGGAGAGGCGTCTCCCTTTGTGCGCCGCCCAACCCTAAACCCTAGGGTTTTGCCGGTGGCCAATAGGGAAGAAGAGAGGAGGAGGGAAAACCAAGAGATTAAACCAAAGAGTTATAAAACCAAAGAAGTTATTATTTTGGGTCTAGGCTTCATGAGGTATTTATAGGCTACAATAGGGACCATGAGGAGGAGTTGGTTCTTAGCCACCTAACGGATTATTTTAGCCACAAAAATTTTTAGCCACAAAAATTTTTAGCCACAAAAATTTTTTAGTCACAAAAAATTTTTTAGCTACAAAAATTTTTAGCCACAAAATTGGATCCGTTAATAATGATCCAATCCACTAAAGGATCATGATTGAATTACCTCACCAACCCCCATAATAAAATATGGGCTCCAATATATTATTTGTACAAAATTCACCTCATGTTTAAGATATCGCATGTCCGTTATTAATTAATTAATCTGACAATTAATTAATTAACTTCTAACTCCATGAGTAGTACCACTCAACCTTATTATCATGTCAGACCAAGTCCACCTGTAGGGTTTACATGATAAACTTTATGAGCTCCTCAAGGGAACATCATCATCCTAAAATAGGACACGGTTTCCTCCTATAATCAACGGCACACCATGCAAATAATACTATTTCCCAATTTACTGATCCTATCGATTTAATGAATAAATCTCATCCACTGGTAAATCAAAGAAATAAATTCTAAGTACATGTGTCCGTTATTATATCGGGATTAAGAGCATGTACAAAATAATATCTTAAGGTCTGATTCAATTATATAGCCAGTATAAATTGAATCACCTCAAAGTTGGTCCACTCAATACACTCAGAGTGTACTAGTGTAACTCTATGGTCAAGACAGACCATATCAAATTACACTACAACCATGCCAATAGTTGTCCAAGACCATCTAGGTTATGAGCCTCTTCTTATACTCTACAGGGAGTGATTACATGATCTTCTGGGTGACACCACACACCATGTTATCTACAGTGTAAAGTATTAGACAACATGCACACACATATATACAGATATAAAATGCAATCATGATCATGTGATTCTTATTCCAAAATGTAGATATTCAT
This sequence comes from Boesenbergia rotunda, assembly GCA_024364735.1. Classification (NCBI taxonomy): domain Eukaryota; kingdom Viridiplantae; phylum Streptophyta; class Magnoliopsida; order Zingiberales; family Zingiberaceae; genus Boesenbergia; species Boesenbergia rotunda. Next base: position 305,553 of record JAGFNQ010002623.1, on the reverse strand, counting down.
ACAATAAAGCTAGGCTCTTAGTATACATCCTAACAATCTCCTCTAGCTTTTTGCTCTCTCGGTGGTTGTCCGTAGATGAGCAAACCTTCGCTCTGATACCACTTGTTAGATCATACCATGTGCTGGAGGGGGGTGAATAGCACTTTTTCATTTTTCTTGCTACAAGTAGTTAGTGCGCAAGCAGAAACACAATGAAAATGAAAATAAAACTAACAACTAATAGAACACATCGATTTACGTGGTTCGAAGATGAAACTCATACTCCACGGCTGTCCATAAGGTGGACGATCCTAATCCTTCAGTGGATGATTCCTCGGAGCACCTCCGGCTAGCTCTTGTCGCTCCTTGTGGGTGGAGAAACCTCACCACAAACCTTGGACAATCCCTGAGCACTGTAGGCTACTAACCAGCTTTAACCAAGCAAGTTTCGCCAAGACCAAACAACCTTAAATGAGCTCCCTTAAATAGAGCTCGAGGCTGAAAATGACCGTTACCAGTCGACTGGTCCCGTACTATTCGACTAGTATTTTTGAATTCGAAAGTCACAGCCTGACTCTTCAAATTCTGGTCACTACCAGTTGACTGATCCTGGATCAGTCGATTGGTCCATCCCTAAGTCTAGGGTTACCCTTCCCGAGTACATTTCTCTTCGCACTCGAACCCTCACAACTTAGTTCCCGAGTGCAATTCCCTCAGTACTCGAGCCCTCACGACATGGTTGACTCTTCATACAGCAGCATCGATCTGTTGCCTTCGGACCCTCTTCATCTTCAGCTCCCGTCTCTCAGATCCATACACAAGCCCTCGGCTTGCCTCCATGTCGTTCTTCATGTATGCCTCGAAGTCTGTGTCCCTCGGCTCATCGTCCTTGCTCTAGCAGCCTCGACCTGTTGCCTTCAAGCCCTCTTCAACTTTGGCCCTCTTCCCTCAGATGTGCACACAAGCCCTCGGCTTGCCTCCATGCCATCCTTCACGTACGCCTCGAAGTCCGCTTCCCTCGGCTCATCGTCCCTGCTTTGTCCATGGTCCCTCGGATGCACACACAAGCCCACGGCTTGCCTCTATGGCAGCCTTCACCATACCTGAAGACATTCAACTAAGCCTATGTGTATCTTGCAAACCTGCACACTCACATACACATATTAGATTCACATGAAACCCTAACTTAATCATATTGACACACACATCAAAACCCATGATCCTCCCGATCATACTTGGGTCGATTGCCCCTACACCAACTTCCAAAGAGGTGCCACTGACCACAATAACCTAGGAGAGAGAGAGAGAGAAAGAGAGGAGAGAAAAGAGAGGCCCTAGGGTTGTGTTGTATGCCTTGGTCTCAGGACACCATGAGGTATATATAGGGCTACAATAGGGACCACGAGGAGGAGTTGGGTCTTGGTCACCCAATGGAGCCGATCCATTAATGAAGATCCATTCCACTAAAGGATTCTAATTGATCTACCTCACCAACCCCCATATTTAAATATAGTTTCCACCTATTATAAGTACAAGTATCTTCGCGTGTTTAAGATATCGAATGCCTGTTAATTAATTAAATTACTGACAATTTAATTAATTAACATCTAACTCCTTGAGTAGTGTCACACAACTTTATCATCATGTCGGACCAAGTCCACCTGCAGGATTTAACATAATGAACCTTATGAGCTCCTCAAGGGGACATCATCAACCCGACTCACCAGGACACGGTTTCCATCTATAATCAATGGCACACCAAGTAAATAATCTTATTTCTCAACTTACCGGGCCTATCGATTTAACAAAATAAATCTAGCTCATTGGTAAATTAAAGAAATAAATACTAAGTACATGTGCCCATTATTATATCGGGATTAAGAGCATGTACTCCATAATAACTGAAGTCTGATTAAATTATAAAGTCAGTATAAATTGAATCACTTCTATATCGGTCCTACTCAATACACACAAAGTGCACTAGTGTAATTCTATGGTCAAGATAAACTAACAACAAATTACACTACAACCATCCCGATGGTTTGTCCAAATCCATCTCGGTTGTGAGCCTCTACTTATACTTTACAACAGATTGATAACATGATCTTCTGTGCGACACCACATACTACAAGGGACTGATAACATAGGATGCCACACAAATCTTACCGGGGGCGACAGGGTTGGTGATTGTTGGCCCGCCCTGGCCTCTTGAGCTTCTTGGCCCTGTCCTTCTGCGAATGGCTGCTTCCTCCAATTAGCCTTCCTGCGCCCTCAGTTTTTTTGGGACTCCGATCTGACTTCCCCATTGTAGCATCACCGAGACACTAGTTGGTCCCCTTTGACTTCAGCCACTCGGTCGCCTACCGGGAATTTTATCTTTTGGTGGTAGACAGAGACCATCGCCTGGAAGACACTAAGCGTCGGGCAGCCCAAGATGGTGTTGTAGGACGAGGGTGCATCCACGACCAAGAATGGTGTCCTCCTGGTCCTGTCGACCAGGTCGCTGCCCAAAGATAGCGATAAGGAGATTTGCCCTATCGACTGTACCCGATACCCGGTGAAGCCGAACAGCGAGGTCGTGACCGGAAGTAGTTCATCCTCGTCGATTTGTATTTGATCCAGAGCACCCTTGTACAGGATGTTCACGGAACTTCCTGTATCCACGAAGATGCGCTTGACCTCATAGTTGGCAATGTGGGCAAGGATCACCAGGGCATCTTCATGGGGAGCATCCACCTCTTCCAAGTCTTCGGGGCCGAACGAGATCGTAGGGCCATGATCCTGACTCTGGCTCATCCCAATCGCATAGTTCACCAAACGCCGAGTGTTGGACATTCTTGCCCGATTGGAATCTCTTATTGGAGCAATCTATGGTCCGGAGTGACCATGCGTTTTGATGTTTGGGCAAAAGGTTTAGGTTAGGTTCACCCTTGTGTTTGATATGTGTATTTGAGTGTGTTGGTTTGCAGCATACACATGGACATAGCTGGACGGCTTTGGGTCCGATGAAGGATGGCATGAGGAGACAAGTCGTGGGCTTGTATGCATCTGAGGGACCGTGGACAAAGAAAGAATGATGAGCCGAGGGAAGCGCACATCAAGGCGTACGCGAAGGATGGCATGAGGATGAGTCGCGGGTTTGTATGCATCCGAGGGACGAGAGCCAAAGTCAAAGAAGGCTTGAAGGCAACAGGTCGAGGCTGCTAGAAGAAGGGTCAGCTGAGTCGTGAGGGTCCGAGTGCTGAGAGAATTGTACTCGGGAAGGGAAACCCTAGCTTTATGGGTAGAGCAGTCGATTGGTGCTTGGATCAGTCGACTGATGAAGTACACAGAAAGATCAATCGACTGATCTTAGGTGTTGTCGACTGGTGTCGGCTGGAATTCGAATGTTGGGCTGTAACGTTCGAATCCAAGGTGGACCAGTCGACTGGTAACGATCTTTTCAGCTATGAGCTCTATTTAAGGGAGCTCGGTTTGGCTGGGAAAGTGTTGGCGAAATAGGCTTGGGTAAAGCTTGTTAGTAGCCTACAAGAGCTCAGAAGTTGTCAAACGTTTGTGGCGAGGTTTCTCCACCCACAAGGAGCGACAATAGATAGCCGGAGGTGTTCTAGGGAGTCATCCACCGATAGATCAGGATCGTCCACCTTATGGACAGCCGTGGAGTAGGAGTATCATCTCCGAACCACGTAAAGGTTTGGTGTTAGCATTGATTAAGTTTGTAGTTAAGTTTCCACTTACGTTTGCTAACACGTGTAGGAAGAAATCGTGATCGAAGTGGATGAACGACTATTCACCCCCCTCTAGCTGTACGTCAAGGTCCAAACAAGTGGTATCACAGCGAAGTTCGCTCGTCTACAGACTAACCGCCGGGAGAGCAAAAAGCTAGAGGAAATGAGGATTGAAGAAAGATTAGGGGACGACATCAATGTTCCACCTCCCTACGACTGCGAGAGTTTTGATTATTGGAGGAAGCGAACAAAGTCTTGGTTCGGCATGGATTGGGATCTCATGATCACGCTAGAAGGACCATTTGATGTTCCAAAAGATAAACATAGGAAGAAGCTCCGACCAAGATATTAGACCAAGGAGCAACAAACACAATCAAAGACAAATGAGAAGGTAATTTTAATATTACTCAATATCGTGCCTAACGATATGATTAGCCGTGTAGGTGAATATAAAAATGCGCACGAATTATGGAGAAAGATGTTAGCGCTTCATGAATACCCTACACAAGCTCAAGTAGTGGAAGAACCCTTGGAAATAAGCTTAATGGTCCAAGAAGAGGAAAAGGACCAATCGAAAGTGGAAAGAAGCTCAACATCCGAAGAAGAGGAGAAAGAAAAAAAATGCTCCATCTCATCAAGTGAAGTGGCAAAAGAAATTGATGAACCGTCCACATCATCAAAGGGGGAAGAAGAGGTCTCCACATCAAGGATTGAGGGGGAGAAGAGACCATCGTCAATACTAGAGCAAGAAGAAGCATCCTCCTCCACTAGAGAAAAGTTAAAAGTCCACATTATTTGCGTTGGGTGCAACAAGAAGGGACACTACAAGACAAGTGTCCATTAGGTAAAAAGAAGGTAAACCCTAAACCCAAGTCAATTCCTTTAAAATCTAACATGGGTTATATGGAAAAGAAGGAGAAGAAGAACATTAGATTTTTCACGTGTGGTGAGCTAGGATACTACCACACCAAATGCTCAAGGAAAGGAGAATTCAAGAAATTGGAGCATTTGAGGAAGTAGGAGAAGAAGGAGAAGAAGAAAAGCTCACATCAAGAGGGAGCTACAAGGGTAAGAGAGGTAATCCCTAACTTTTGTTGGGACCGGGTGCATGTTGACATGAATATGGGTTCGTAATTTTAAAATTTAATTACGTGCAGCGGAAGGTTTAGCATAAATAATTTCTCAAATTATTTTAACCACGTATCTAGTATGCAACCTTATGTTGTAGAGACATAATCATACATTTAAAATTTTGCATAAAGTAAACTAATTTACTTAATACCTCGCGTAACTCGTAGAAAGGGACGAGATCCAACCGTAGCGTCCCTTGGAAGCTCCGCCTCTATTCGCGTCCACGCCGAGTTTTCTTCGGGATGACTTCGCAAAGCCACGAGTTTCGTGCCGACAAGAACTACTAGATTCTCCAAAGGCACGACAAGAATACCAAGAGAGAGATGGAAAACTAACCACCAAACGAAGAACGGAATCAAGATTCCGGGAGGAAGGAAGGAGTTGCGCCTGCTTCTTCTTCTTCTTCGACAGCTTCTTGGTGGAGGAAGCTCACGGCAACCAAAGGGAGGGTCTCTAGGGCCGGCGCCACTAGAGGAGGGAGAGGGAGAGAAGGAGAGGAAGAGAGGCTAGGCAAGAATCCTTGATCTCTTGGATTGATTTCCAAGCCTTGCCTTGGTACCTTTATATAGTAGCCTCTTAATCGCCAAGTCTCCTTTTAACGGAATAAATTTTTCATAAGAAATTTATCTTATAAATTTTTCTATGAATTATTCTGTTATGCTAAGTTTTTATTATAACTTTATTAATAATAAAAACAACCATGTCTCCCCTTTTATTATGGAAAGAAATTTCTTTATATAAATTTCTTTATCAAAATTTCTTTATCATGGTAAATCAATCCATTATTGATTTTATAAAATAAAATAAATCAATCCAAGGTTTATTTTAATTTCCATGAAAATAAATCTCTTTATATAAATTTCTTTATCCATAATTTCATAAAACAAACCACGCGCGGTTTATTTTATAATTTGAACCAAACAATTTGGTTCTCCCTTTTTTATTGTGGCCGGCCAAACAAAGAGGGCGGGGACCCTCTTTGGCCGGCCAAACCAAGCCATGACATCACGAATTAAACTCATTTAATTCGTCCAATAAGTCTTCAAAAGACTTAGCCATTTTATGCTTCCGACGCGTCTCTGAAAAATTCAGATTCGACTTATCTCTCTTGATCGAAAAATCTAATTTTCAACTCGTTTTAAATCCCTCGGATCACTCGTAGTGCGTGTGACTAAATAGGCTTTCGATTTATGTTGGCCGTCTATAATTAACCAATTATAGAACGATCATGAGTGGCACCTAGTAGTACATCATGATCCCCAATTAATCAAAAGATCAACAGTTGACCTCAGAAATAATTCTGAAACCCTTCAGCAGCTATAATGAGTCGTGCCCCATTCCTTTCACCATCTTATACCCACTTGGTTCAGGACACGGTCTATGTGTGTCAGTCCCCACTAGGCTGACTACGTCACACCTAGCCCAAGCAATGTCTTTCTCGTCCAACGGATTCTAATTACTCTCATGTTTTTTAGAGATTCATACTCGGAACATGTTATGCTCTGGCCAGAGGCTTCGAGTAACAATCCGACGATAGGCCTTGGGTATACATCTCCTCGCAAGGAGTGGTGAATCCTTTGTAGGCTGTTCAAACATCTTCGGGCACTTCGGCTTATACCCAATCATCCTGGGTTCACACCTCCTTGGAGATGCTTGCTTAAGATGTCAAAGTATAAGTTTTCATGACCAAGATGACTTGAACACCGCAAGTCAAAGGAACATCGCACTTAAGCTATAGTAAGAACTTTCATTGACATATCTATATGTAGATTACCATATGAAGTTTTACAGCTAGTCACTCCAATGAACTAGTTCCCTTAACTAGCATTCATGTTTATCTCCGGACATCCCAATGTCACCAGCCAGTGAGAATCAGCTGATTAGAGAATAACCCATGCTAGTCTCAACAGAATTGATAGTGTCTGTATCTGTCAATTCATCGACTAGGGACAATTTCAATACTTCACAATTGCACATGTAGAGATAATCACTAGTTGTGAATTCATCACAAATTCTCTCATGCTGTGAATTGTATTGCGGACAATCAGTAAATGAGTTTAAGATCTCAATCAAATACATGAACATGTATACTCAAATAGTGAATATTCATTTATTAAAGTAAATGATTACAATCATAAGGCGATTGGCTTAGGACACTTCTCTCATATTACTAACAACTTTAAGCATTTTTCAAATTCCTCCATGCATGTTAGAAATAATGAAAATTATTTACCGATCCATAATCTTGGTTTTAGATATTGTGATAAAAGTAGGGTTAATGTTGTATATCAAAATCCTCGGGAATTCGTGTATCATGGTAAACCTAGAATCTTTAGACTAAGGACCAAGACATTAATCCAAAGAAAGGGAGACACATGTCTAGACAAATGGGTAGATCTAGAAATGTCCAAGATGGGCATGGTGACGCTATGGTTAAGAACCTAGAGAGGAAAAATCATGTCTTGAGGGCAAAGCTTGATAAATTAGAGGAAACACTAGATTGATTCATTATTGGATCTAAGGATTTAGGCATGGTGTTGAGTAGTCAAAACCCCGACAATGATAGATCGGGTCTAGAATACCAATCTATGAGATCGAATGCTATGGAAAAGTCATATGCAAGGATGTCATATGACTATAGCAAGGGGAAGGCCAAAAATGGCATGGGAAATCCATTTAAAGGGAAGAAGAAGAACTTAACCAAGGATAAGTGTCCAAAGTAAAGAAGGTTAGGGTTGTAGGTCAAGAAGTACCGGAGGTACACTGGTGCGGCCTTACCATTATAGATGAGTCACCTAGGAAGGTGACTAAGGCTATGAGCTCAAGGGGAGCTCTAGGTGTCAAGTTGGGACCCATGGTCAATGGATCTCAGGAGGATTTCTCCAGGAAGACTAGTGGGTTGTGAAATGTGCCAAAGGATTTGGAGACAAATTTGAATCTTAATCCTAGGAATTTGGCACATTAAAAGTGAGTTTCATGCATGAAAATATGGCATTGGAACCATATTGCATGAAAATTGGTTGTTAATGTGTAGATGTCATATAAACCAATGCTAGGGATGCATTGTGAAATTATATGGGCAGAGACATCAAGGGGAAGCCAAAACATGGGCTTTAGGTTGTGGTTAAATTAAACCACTTAGATAGTTTTGAGTTTTGTGTCAATCTTGGGATTGATGATAGATTCATTTTCAAACGTATTTTTCCCAAGTAGACATGGGTGTCACAAATCTATATACAAAATTTAAAAATTTTTGGAGGTATGTGGAATTAGTTATGTATTTCTGAAATTGGGTCAGAAATGTTGAAAATAGAGTTTTCAGGGTACTAGTCGACTAGTGCAGGGGGCAGTCGACTGGAAATAGTGTTGTCGGAGAGAGACTAGTTACTGTATGATTTTTTGAAGGGGATCAGTCGACTGGTAATTATCGCAGTCGACTGATATAGGCTGAAACTATTTTTCAACTATCAAAAGGTGTCGTAATGATGTAACACAAGTGTATAATCTTATGGGGGGTTAGACACTTTGTTTATGGTCATTAGAGGTTAAAGGATCTAATATGAGGGAAAATGTTGGAGTCCATTTGATGTGTGGCAAAGGGGGGAGAAGTGTTGGATTTAAGTGGGAAACCAAACATGCCTTTGCAAGAAATCCTTAATGATAAAAGAAAATTTTAAAATTAAAATTTTGAAAAGTAAGGTGAAGTAATCCTAGGTCAATGGGGAGTTTAGGTAAAGGGGGAGCATTGTTGCTCATTTGGTGGCAAAGGGGGAACCTTGGGAAGGTTCTTAAAAAGCCTTTGTAAGTCCAATATAGGGGGAACCTTGGAGAGGTTCTTAAAAAGTCCCTTTTGGTAAATGTCCTAAACTCATTGGGGAGGTTTAGGTGTGGGGATGCCTTGTGATAGGATCCATGCATGTTTACATTGCATACGCATTGGCAGTATAAGTCCAAGGTGAAGCCTTGGAAACGTAAGTTCAAATGATTATTAGCATTGTATTTGCTATTTGTTTTCTCTAACATAAACGTATTGCCAAACATAAAAAAGGGAGAGATTGTTGGAGCAATCTATGGTCCGAAGTAACCATGTGTTTTGTTATTTGTGTAAAAGGTTTAAGTTAGGTTCACCCTTATGTTTGATATGTGTATTTAAGTGTGCAGGTTTGCAGGATACACAAGGACTTAGCTGGATGGCTTCAGGTCCAGTGAAGGATGACATGAGGAGATAAGTCGTGGGCTTGTATGCATCCGAGGGACCGTGGACAATGTAGGAACGATGAGCTGAGGGAAGCGCACTTCAAGGCATACACGAAGAATGGCATGAGGACGAGCTGCGGGTTCGTATGCATCCGAGGGACGAGAGCCAAAGTAGAAGAAGACTTGATGGCAACAGGTCGAGGCTGCTAGAAGAAGGGTCAGCTGAGTCGTGAGGGTTCGAGTTCTGAGAGAATTGTACTTGGAAAGGGAACCCCTAGGTTTAGGGGTAGAGCAGTCGACTGGATCTTGAATCAGTCGACTGATGAAGTGCACAGAAAGATTAGTCGACTAATCATAGGTGCAGTCGACTGTGTCGTCTGGAATTCGAATGTTGGGCTGTAACGTTTGAATCCAAGGTGGACCAGTCGACTGGTGCTTGGACCGGTCAACTGGTAACGGTCTTTTTAGCTATGAGCTCTATTTAAGAGAGCTCGGTTTGGCTGGGAAAGAGTTGGCGAAATAGGCTTGGGTTAAGCTTGTTAGTAGCCTACAAGTGCTCAGAAGTTGTCAAACGTTTGTGGCGAGGTTTCTCCTCCCACAAGGAGCGACAAGAGCTAACCGGAGGTGTTCCGGGGAGTCATCTATCGACGGATCGGGATCGTCCACCTTACGGACAACTGTGGAGTAGGAGTATCATCTCCGATCACGTAAAGGTTTGGTGTTAGCATTGTTTTAGTTTGTAGTTAAGTTTTCACTTGCTCTTGCTAACACGTGTAGGAGGAAATCACGATCTAAGTGGGTGAACGGCTATTCACCCCCCTCTAGCCATACGTCAAGGTCCTAACAAGTAGTATCAGAGCAAGGTTCGCTCGTCTACGGACTAACCGCCGGTAGAGCAAAAAGCTAGAGGAAATGGTAATTGAAGAAAGATTAGGGGACGACATCAATGTTCCACCTCCCTACGACCGAGAGATTTTCGATTATTGGCGGATGCGAACAAAGACTTGGTTCAGTATGGATTGGGATCTCATGATCGCGCTAGAAGAATCATTTGAAGTTCCAAAAGAAAAACACGGGAAGAAGCTCCGACCAAGAAATTGGACGAAGGAGCAACAAACACAATCAAAAGCAAATGAGAAGGTAATTTTAATATTACTTAATATCGTGCCTAACAATGTGATTAGCCATGTAGGGCAATATAAAAATGCGTACGAATTATGGAGCAAGATGTTAGCGCTTCATGAAAATCCTACACAAGCTCAAGTAGTGGAAGAGCCCAAGGAAATAAGCTTAATGGTCCAAGAAGAGGAAAAGGACCAATCGGATGAGGAAAGAAGCTCAACATCCGAAGAAGAGGAGAAAGAAGAAAAAAATTCATCCATCTCATCAAGTGAAGTGGCACAAGAAATTGAAGAACTGTCCACTTCATCAAAGGGGGAAGAAGAGGTCTCCACTTCAAGGAGTGAGGGGGAGGAAAAACCATCGTCAATACTAGAGAAAGAAGAAGCATCCTCCTCCACCAGAGCAAAGTCAAAAGACCACATTATTTGCTATGGGTGCAACAAGAAGGGACACTACAAGGACAAGTGTCCATTAGGTAAAAAGGAGGTAAACTCTAAACCCAAGTCAATTCCTTTAAAATCTAACCTAGGTTGTAGGGAAAAGAAGGAGAAGAAGCACATTTGATGTTTCACGTGTGGTCAACTAGGACACTACCACACTAAATGCTCAAGTAAAGGAGAATTCCAAAAATTGGAGCATTTGAGGAAGTGGGAGAAGAAGAAAAGCTCACATCAAGGGGGAGCTACAAGGATAAGGTAGGTAATGCCTAACTTTAAGCATTTTTCAAATTCCTCCATGCATGTTAGAAATAATGAAAATTATTTACCTATGCATAATTTTGGTTTTAAATATCGTGATAAAAATAGGGTTAATGTTGTATATCAAAATCCTAGGGAATTCATGTATCATGATAAACCTAAAATCTTTAGACTTAAGGACCAAGACATTAATCAAAAGAAAGGGGGACACATGCCCAGACAAATGGGTAGATCTAGAAATGTCCAAGATAAACCTGGTGATGTTAATGTTAAGAACCTAGAGAGGGAAAATAAAGTCTTGAGGACAAAGCTTGATAAATTAGAGGAAACCTTAGATAGATTCATTATTGGATCTAAGGTTCAAAACCCCGACAATGATAGATCGGGTCTAGAATACCAATCTATGAGATCAAATGCTATGGAAAAGTCATATGCAAGGATGTCATATTACTGTAGCAAGGAGAAGACTAAAAATGGCAAGGGAAAACCATTTAAAGGGAAGAAGAAGAACTTAACCAAGGACAAGGTGTCCAAAGTTAAGAAGGTTTGGGTTGTAGGTCAAGAAGTACCGGAGGTACACCGGTGCGACCTTGCCATTATAGATGAGTCACCTAGAAAGGTGACTAAGGCTAAGAGCTCAAGGGGGAGCTCTAGGAGTTAAGTTGGGACCCATGGTCAATGGATATCAGGAGAATTTCTCCAGGAAGACTAGATGGGATGTGGAATGTACCAGAGGATTTGGAGATAAATTTGAGTCTTAATCCTAGGAATTTGGTACATCAAATGTGAGTTTCATGCATAAAAATATGACATTGGAACCGTATTGCATGAAAATTGATTGTTAATGTGTAGATGTCATATAAACCAATGTTAGGGATGCATTGTGAAATTATATGGGCAGAGACATCAAGGGAATGCCAAAACTAGGGCTTTAGGTCGAGGTTAAATTAAACCACTTAGATAGTTTTGAATTTTGTGTCAATCTTGGGATTGGTGATAGATTCATTTTCAAACGTATTTTTCCCAAGTAGACATGGGTGTCACAAATCTCTACACAAAATTTAAAAATTTTTGAAGGTATGTGGAATTAGTCATGCATTTCTGAAATTGGAGTCAGAAATGCTGAAAATAGAGTTTTCAGGGTACCAGTCGACTGGTTTAGGGAGCAGTCGACTAGTAATAGTGCTGTCTGAGAGAGACTAGCTATTGTATGGTTTTTTTGATGGGGATCAGTCGACTGATAACTATTGCAGTTGACTGATATAGGCTGAAACTGTTTTTCAACTATCAAAAAGTGTCGTAATGATGTAAAACAAGTGTATAATCTTATGGAGGATTAGTAGACTTTGTTTATGATCACTAGAGGTTAAAGGATCTAATTGTTGAGGCAATCTATGGTCCGGAGTGACCATGAGCTTTGATGTTTGGGCAAAAGTTTTATGTTAGGTTTTCCCTTGTGATCTAATATGTGTATTTGAGTGTTTAGGATGTGCAGGTTACACATATTGACTTGGCTGGACGGCTTCGGTACGGTGAAGGGTGGCATCGAGACAAGCTGGAGGCTTGTGTGCACCCGAGGGACCTTGGTATATCAGGGATGATGAGCCGAGGGGCACGAACTTCGAGGCGTACGTGAAGGATGGCATGAAGACAAGCTGGAAGGTTGTGTGCATCCGAGGGACGAGGGTGCGAAGGCAACAGTCAAGGCTGCTAGTGAAGAGTCAACTGAGACATGAAGGGACGAGAGCCGAGGGGGGACGACTCCAAGGGCAAGCTGGGAAGTGGACTTCAAGGGCACACGTGAAGGGTGGCATGGAGGCAAGCCAAGGAAAGACTTGTGTGCGCATCTGAGGGACGATAGCCGGTGGAAGAAGACTTCAAGGGACAAGCTAAGGGAGTGTACCTGAAGGCACGCGTGGAGGAGGGTCGTTAGAGTGAGAAGGAGTGTGTTTGTAAGTTGGGCAGTCGACTGGGGATATAACAGTCGACTGCCAGCAAGCACAAAAACTCACAGAAGGTATCTAACCCGAGACCAGTCGACTGCCCAGGGAGCAGTCGACTGGTAGCTCCCAGAAGTCGAACATTAGGTGTCAACGGTCGAATTTGAGTCGGGGCAGTTGACTGCCCCATGGGGCAGTCAACTGGTACCGGCCAAACAGAAGGTAAGTCCTATGTAAGAGGGCTTCGTTTTGGCTGGTATCTCCGATGAATTTGGCTTTGGGTAAGAGCCAAATAGTAGTGTAAGAGCTCAGATTTTGTCGAGGTGTTGTGACAAGGTTTCTCCACCTACAAGGAGTGACAAGGGCTAGCCGGAGGGTATCCAGGGAGTGATCCACCGAAGGATTCTTGGATTAGTCACCTCTCAGAGGTGGATACCAAGTAAATCTCTGTGTTAGCATTGTTTTGATATTGTTTATTGTTTTGCTTGTATTGTGCTAACCTTCTTGTAGAGAAAGAAACTGAGAAATTGCTATTCACCCCCCCCTCTAGCAACCGACAACGATCTAACACTAATAAGAGGGAAATTGTTGGAGTGCATTTGATGTCTGGCAAAGGGGGAGAAGTGTTGGGTTTAAGTGGGAAACCAAACACGCCTTTGCAAGAAATCCATTATGATAAAAGAAAATTTTAAAATTAAAATTTTGAAAAGTAAGGTGAATAAATCCTAGGTCAAGGGGGAGCTTAGATAAAGGGGGAGCATTGTTGCTCATTTGGTGGCAAAGGGGGAACATTGGGAAGGTTCTTAAAAAGCCCTTGTAAGCCAATATAGGGGGAACCTTGGAGAGGTTTTTAAAAGACCCATTTTGGTAAAAGTCCTAAAATCATTGGGGAGGTTTAGGTGTGGGAATGTCTTGTGATAGGATCCATGCTTGCTTGCATTGCATACGCATTGGCATTATAAGTCCAAGGTGTAGCCTTGGCAACGTAAGTCCAAATGGTTATTAGCATTGTATTTGCAATTTCTTTTCCCTAACTTAAACATATTGCCAAACATCAAAAAGAGGAAGATTGTTGGAGCAATCTATGGTCTGGAGTAACCATGTGTTTTGATGTTTGGGAAAAGGTTTAAGTTAGGTTCACCTGTTAGGATGTATACTAAAAACCTTACCTTTTGGTTAAGATACATTTGTATTTTAAAGGGAATTGGAAAATCACACAGTGCATGTTTATATTAGTATGTGCACAAACTGTCTGATGCTTGGCATTGTAGATAACATGGTGCGTGGTGTCGCACAGAAGATCATGTTATCAAGTTCCTTGCTGAAGCATAAGAAAGTGGCTCACAACCGAGATGGAGTTGGACAAACAATCGGGATGGTTGTAGTGTAATTAGGTGTGGTTTATCTTAATCATAGAATTACACTAGTGTACTTTGTGTACATTGAGTAGGACCAAAAGAGAGGTCGTCCAATTTTGTGCTGACTTAGTAAATTGGATTAGACCTCAGATTATATTATGGAGTACGATCTCTTAATCCCGAAATAATGACGGGCATATATTATTAATTATTATCTCTTTGATTTACCAATGGGCGAGATCTATTCTATTAGATCGATAGGCCCGGTAAGTTGAGAAATAATATTAATAATATGATGTGTCATTGATTATTGACGAAATTCGTGTCCTGGTGAGTCGGGTTGATGATGCCCCCTTAGTGAGCTCAAAAAGATCGTCATGTCAAATCTTGCAAGTGACTATCGTCCGGCATGATGAAAAGGTTAAGTGGTACTAATCAAGGATAAAGAAGATAATTAATTTAATTATCAGTAAATTAAATTAATTATCAAGCATACGATATCTTAAACATGGGGAGATGGACGACTCGTAATATGTGGAGCCCATATGAAAATATAGGGGTTGGTGAGGAAGTACAATGAGATCCTTTAGTGAAATGGATCGCCATTAATGGATCGGGTTTGATCCATTAGCGGGCCAAGAACCAACTACTCCTCATGGTCCCTATCTTAGCCCAATAAATACCCCATAGGAGTTATGATACAAGGCTGATTAATTAAGGAATTAATCTCTGATTAATTTTGGAATCAATCTATAATTAATTGGAATATTTTTCAATTAATCATATATATATAACCCTCTCTCCTTTCTCTTTTTCGCTTAACCTAAGGCGCCGGTGGAGGTTGGAAGAAGAGGATCACCTCCTCTTCTTCCTTTGTTTTCTTTGCATCCCTAAGGCCGCGATCAATCATAGAGCAAGGGAGAAGGAGGCTTCAACCCTTGGTGGCGTGCGGCAAGGTAGGGAAGAAAGGAAAACCGGCAGCGCAAGGTGGAGAGTGGACGCTAGCGTTAGAGGAGGAGGGAAGCCTCTCTTCTCCTTCTTTCTCGCTCTCTTCTTCCTCCGCTTCTGCTGCAGACGTGCACAGGACAAGGAGGAGTTCTCTTCTCCTGTTGTGGCATGCGGAAGTAAGGGAGGAAGAAGTTTGGTGGGCCGGCAAGAGTGGCTGCCCTTTTGGTGTTTGTCGCTGGAAAAAGGTGGAGCTGTGAGGAGTTCTTTTCCTTGTGGATCAGTGGCCGCAAGATAGGAAGAGGATAGAGAGGTTGGCGCGGGCTGTGGTGAAGGAGAGGAACTCATCCTCACGGCGTCACCACCTCCTCTTTGAAGGGACGCCGGCGGCAAGCCAAACCCTAGCTTAAGGGTCTTGGTGTTCGGCGCAAAGCAAGGAGGAAAAGGAAGGATTGAATGTAGGCCTTGGTAACTCCTTGACTTGGTAGATTGTCGCCTACACGACGTCCAAGAGGGGAGGGTCATAAGGTAGAAGACTGCGAGGTAAACGGCGAGGTATAACTCTCCCGAGCTCCGTTTTTCCTTATGTATGTTTTATTTGTGTCATATTTTATTTAGCTCGTCATTTCATGTATGTTAGTTAGTTATTTTGATATACTATCATAGATAATAATTAACTAACTGGACCGCCTGAAGATAAACACAAAAACTGGCGATCCAAACCGTCGTCTTTTCCGCGGTTAATCGATCCGGAAAGTTACAATGCCCTAACCTCGGTTTCAGCTAAGTTGTAACTTGGATTAATTAACACGACGACGAGTCGGTCGTTAGAGGGACAGCTCTCTATTCGGATTAAATTTTTAATCCGTAGACATAGAGAGGTCTCTTAGATGCGACCACGTGGTTGTCTTGGAAACCACCAAGTCATACCCAACACACCCTTGTGTTTGATATGTGTATTTGAGTGTGCAGGTTTGGAGGATACACATGGAGTTAGCTGGATGGCTTCAGGTCCGTTGAAGGATGGCATGAGGAGACAAGCCATGGGCTTGTATGCATCCGAGGGATCGTGGACAAAGCAAGAACGATGAGCTGAGGGAAGCGCACTTCAAGGCATAAGCGATGGATGGCATGAGGATGAGTCGCGGGTTTGTATGCATCCGAGAGATGAGAGCCAAAGTCAAAGAAGGCTTGAAGGCAACAGGTCGAGGCTGCTGGAAGAAGGGTCAGCTGAGTCGTGAGGGTTCGAGTGCTGAGAGAATGGTACTCGGGAAGGGAAACCCTAGGTTTACGGGTAGAGCAGTCGACTGGTGCTTGGATCATTCGACTGATGAGGTGCACAGAAAGATCAGTCAATTGATCTTAGGTGCAGTTGACTGGTGTCGGCTGGAATTCAAACGTTGGGCTGTAACGTTCGAATCCAAGGTGGACCAGTTGACTAGTGCTTGGACCAGTCGACTGGTAACGGTCTTTTCAGCTATGAACTCTATTTAAGAGAGCTCAGTTTGGCTGCGAAAGAGTTGGCGAAATATGCTTGGGTAAAGCTTGTTAGTAGCCTACAAGTGCTCAGAAGTTGTCAAACATTTGTGGCGAGGTTTCTCCACCCACAAGGAGCGACAAGTGCTAGCCGGAGGTGTTCCGGGGAGTCATCCACCGACGAATCAGGATCGTCCACCTTACGGACAGCCGTGGAGTAGGAGTATCATCTCTGAACCACGTAAAGGTTTGGTGTTAGTATTGTTTTAGTTTGTTGTTAAGTTTCCGCTTGCGCTTGCTGATACGTGTAGGAAGAAATCGCGATCGAAGTGGGTGAATGGCTATCCCCCCCTCTAGCCGTATGTCAAGGTCCTAACAAGTGATATCAGAGTGAGGTTCGCTAATCTACGGACTAACCGCCGGAAGAGCAAAAAGCTAGAGAAAATGGCAATTGAAGAAAGATTAGGGGACGACATCAATGTTCCACCTCCCTATGACCGAGAGAGTTCCGATTATTGGAGGATGCAAACAAAGACATGGTTCAGCATGGATTGGGATCTCATGATCGCGCTAGAAGAACCATTTGAAGTTCCAAAAGATAAAAATGGGAAGAAGCTCCAACCAAGATATTGGACCAAGGAGCACCAAACACAATCAAAGGCAAATGAGAAGGTAATTTCAATATTACTTAATATCATGCCTAACGATGTGATTAGCCATGTAGGGGAATATAAAAATGCGCACGAATTATGGAGCAAGATGTTAGCACTTCATGAAAACCCTACACAAGCTCAAGTAGTGGAAGAGCCCAAGGAAATAAGTTTAATGGTCCAAGAAGAGGAAAATGACCAATTGGATGAGGAAAGAAGCTCAACATCCGAAGAAGAGAAGAAAGAAGAAAAAGATTCATCCATCTCATCAAGTGAAGTAGCATAAGAAATTGAAGAACCGTCCAATTCATCAAAGGGGGAAGAAGAGGTCTCCACTTCAAGGATTGTGGGGGAGGAGTGACCATCGTCTATACCAGAGCAAGATGAAGCATCCTCCTCCACTAGGGCAAAGTCAAAAAACCACATTATTTGCATTGGATGCAATAAGAAGGAACACTACAAGGATAAGTGTCCATTAGTTAAAAAGGAGGTAAACCCTAAACTCAAGTCAATTCCTTTAAAATCTAACATGGGTTGTTGGGAAAAGAAGGATTAGAAGCACATTAAGTGTTACACGTGTGGTGAGCTAGGACACTACCACACCAAATGCTCAAGGAAAGGAGAATTCAAGAAATTGGAGCATTTGAGGAAGTGGGAGAAGAAGGAGAAGAAGAAAAGCTGACATCAAGGGGGAGCTACATTGGTAAGGGAGGTAATCCCTAACTTTAAGCATTTTTCAAATTCCTTCATACATCTTAGAAATAATAAAAATTATTTACCTATGCATAATTTTGGTTTTAGATATCCTGATAAAAATAGGGTTAATATAGTATATCAAAATCCTAGGAAATTTGTGTATAATGATAAACCTAGAATCTTTAGACCTAAGGACCAAGGCATTAATCCAAAGAAAATGAGACACATGCCTAAACAAATGGGTATATCTTGAATTGTCCATGATGAACATGGTGGTGCTAAGGATAAGAACCTAAAGTGGGAAAATCAAGTATTGAGGGCAAAGCTTGATAAATTAGAGGAAATCTTAGATAGATTCATTATTGGATCTAAGGGTTTTGTAATGGTGTTGAGTAGTCAAAACCTCGACAATGATAGATCGGGTCTAGAATATCGATCTATGAGATCAAATGCTATGGAATAGTCATATGCAAGGATGGCATATGACTATAGCAAGGGGAAGGCTAAAAATCGCAAGAGAAAGCCACTTAAAGGGAAGAAGAAGAACTTAACCAAGGACAAGGTGTTCAAAGTTAAGAAAATTAGGGTTGTAGGTCAAGAAATACCGGAGGTACACCGGTGCGGCCTTGCCATTATAGATGTGTCACCTAGGAAGCTGACTAAGGCTAAGAGCTCAAGGGGGAGCTCTAGGAGTCAAGATAGGACCCATGGTCAATGGATCTCAGGAGGATTTGTCCAAGAAGAATAGATGGGATGTGGAATGTGTCAAAAGATTTGGAGACAAATTTGAGTCTTAATCCTAGGAATTTGGCACATCAAAAGTGAGTTTCTTGCATGAAAATATGACATTGGAACTATATAGCATAAAAATTGGTTGTTAATGTGTAGATGTCATATAAACCAAAGCTAGGGATGCATTGTGAAATTATATGGGCAGAGACATCAAGGGGTAGCCAAAACTAGGGCTTTAGGTCGAGGTTAAATTAAACCACAGATAGTTTTGAGTTTTCTGTCAATCTTGGGATTGGTGACAGATTCATTTTCAAACATATTTTTCCCATGTAGACATGGGTGTCACAAATCTCTACACAAAATTTAAAAATTTTAGAGGTATGTGGAATTAGTTATGTATTTCTGAAATTGGGTCAGAAATAATGAAAATAGAGTTTTCAGAGTACAGTCGACTGGTTCAGGGGGCAGTCGTCTTTTAGTGTTGTCGGAGAGAGACTAGCTACTGTATGGTTTTTTGATGGGGATCAGTCGACTGGTAACTATCACAGTCAACTGATATAGGCTGAAACTGCTTTTCAGCAATCAAAAAGTGTCGTAATGATGTAGAACAAGTGTATAATCTTATGGGGGTTAGTACACACTAGAGGTTAAAGGATCTAATAAGAGAGAAATTGTTGGAGTCCTTTTGATGTGTGGCAAAGGGGAGAAGTGTTGGGTTTAAGTAGGAAACCAAACACGCCTTTGCAAAAAAATCCTTTATGATAAAAGAAAATTTTAAAATTAAAATTTTGAAAAGTAAGGTGAAGAAATCCTATGTCAAGGGGGAGCTTAGATAATGGGGGAGCATTGTTGCTCATTTGGTGGCAAAGGGGGAACCTTGGGAAGGTTCTTAAAAGGCCTTTGTAAGCCAATATAGGGGGAACCTTGAAAAGGTTCTTAAAAAGCCTGTTTTGGTAAAAGTCCTAAACTCATTGGGGAGGTTTAGGTGTGGGGATACCTTGTGATAGGATCCATGCATGCTTGCATTGCATACGCATTGGCGATTTAAGTCCAAGGTGAAGCCTTGGCAACGTAAGTCCAAATGGTATTAGCATTATATTTGTTATTTTTTTCCCCTAACTTAAACCTATTACCAAACATCAAAAAGGGGGAGATTGTTGGAGCAATCTATAGTCCGGAGTGACTATGTGTTTTGATGTTTAGGCAAAAGGATTAAATTAGGTTCACCCTTATTTTTAATATGTGTATTTGAGTGTGCAGTTTACAGGATACACATGGACTTAGCTAGATGACTTTGGGTCCGGTGAAGGATGGCATGAGGAGACAAGCCGTGGGCTTGTATGCATCCGAGGGACCATGGACAAAGCAAGAACGAAGAGCCGAGGGAAGCAAACTTCAAGGCATACACAAAGGATGGCATGAGGATGAGCCGCGGGTTCGTATGCATCTGATGGACTAGAGCCAAAGTCGAAGAAGGCTTAAAGGCAACAGGTCGAGGCTGCTTGAAGAAGTGTTAGCTGAGTCATGAGGGTCCGAGTGCTGAGAGAATTGTACTCAGGAAGGGAAACCCTAAGTTTAGGGGTAGAGCAGTCGACTGGTGCTTGGATCAGTCGACTGATGAAGTGATAGAAAGATCAGTCGACTGATTTTAGGTGCAGTCGACTGGTGTTGGCTGGAATTCAAATTGGGCTGTAACGTTCGAATTCAAGGTGGACCAGTCCATTGGTAACGGTCTTTTTAGCTATGAGCTTTATTTAAGAGAGCTCGGTTTGGCTGGGAAAGAGTTGGTGAAATAGGCTTGGATAAAGCTTGTTAGTAGCCTACAAGTGCTTAGAAGTTGTCAATCGTTTGTGGTGATGTTTCTCCACCCACAAAGAGCGACATGTGCTAGCCGGAGGTGTTCCGGGGTGTCATCCACCGACGAATCGGGATCATCCTACTTATGGGCAGCCGTGGAGTTGGAGTATCATCTTCGAACCACATAAATATTTGGTGTTAGTATTATTTTAGTTTGTAGTTAAGTTATCGCTTGCGCTTGCTAACACGTATAGGAAGAAATTGCGATCGATGTGGGTGAACGACTATTCACCCCCTCTAGTCATACGTCAAGGTCCTAACATCTCCTCCGGTGGGTGTTGGATCATAGAAACTCGATAGGGGGGTGAATATCGAGATCAAATTTTTCGGAACACTTAGAGAAAATACGCAGCTGAAAATAAATCAATCGCAAACACAGGTTGGTTTTACTTGGTTCGGAGTCACGGTCGGCTCCTACTCCAAGGCCCACGGTCCTTGACCGTTTACTTTGGGCAATTCTATATTTGAAAAATCTTTTACAAAACGATAGTACAGATATAGAATTGGAAATTGAATTAGCACCACTTTCGTAATTTAAGTTTACCGACGCCCGAGGTAGATTGAATTTCGGAGCAGAGGGTCGTTGTTGGTGCTGGAATCTCGAAGTCGAAGTTTGTCGGGGCGCAACGCTTGAACGAAAGTGTCTGGAGCGTAGAGAGCGATGTATCTTGAAGCCTTGGGGGTGAACCCCCTTTTATAGCACCCATGGGGGCGCCCGTGTCGATGGGGGCGCCTACACGTGGCCTCCCCTGCGCGATCTCTTATCCGCAGGCTCGGTCAGCGCTTATCCATCTCCACTGGGGCGCCTGAGCTGATCGGAGTGCCCATGACCTCACGAGCGCCTGAGCTGAGTATGTCCAGTGGCTTCGTGGTTGTTTGCTTCGCTTGCTTCTGTTTTGCTTTTACACTGGGGCGCCCGTATCCATCCGGGCGCCTAACCCCAGTAAGGTGCCTCACTCCATTGAGGCGCCTCAGCTGTAGAAAACCAGTCCTTCGATCCCTGCAACCAAGGTTAGTTCCAAAACAAAGAAGCAAAGCATATTAGCCTTTATTTACAGCCTAAGCTATCTTGGTTCTGACTTTGGGTCTCCCAAATGGAACCCTAGGTCGAACCAACACCTACTGTTCCCTCGACGGGGAATGCATCCTCACCTACTCCTCTCAGGAGAGTTTATCTTTTGCCAACCAGCTCCTCCAGTTGGACTTTTGCCCAATCCACCTGACCAGGTCTTCGTGCCCAACTTCCGGTCAGGTCTTCGGTGCCCAGCCCCTTGCCCGGACTTCTTGCCCAGCCCTCGACCAGGACTTCTTTGCCCAACTTCCGGTCAGGTTTTCTTGCCCAGTCCTTAACCAAGAATTCTTTGCCCAACCCTTTGCCAGGACTTCTTGCCTAGTGTACCTAGGACTTTTCCTGCACACTCAGTAAGTATGTTAGATCACAATAACACCTTTACTTCTGAACCCTTTGCCATTATCATAACCCAGGTTTGACTTAGGTGCTTCCTGCACCAATAGTGGGTCCCCCAGAGATTACTCCCACATGTCCAGAGGACGGACCGCGTGCAGGGGTCATGCCTTTCCTAGGGTCTCTTTCCAAGGAGGGAGACCTGTGGGGTGCAGGTCCCTAGCTACTTCCCCTTAACCGCGACCGAGATCGGTGTCGGGCCTCATTTTCTCCCGACTGCCTCCATCTGGGAGAAAGGCTTCACCGAGGGGAATTCCGGAGATACCCCATCTTCTTCCACTTCATTCGAGGTTTAGGGTCTATCTCTTCACTAAATTTTTTTTCAAGGCATGACACTCCTCGGTGGAATGCGTAGTACTGCCGTGAAAGCCGCAGTACTTCATCAGTGGCTCTGGTTGCTCGGTGTCCACTGTCTCAACCTGTTTCCGTCTACCAACCCACTGGTCCTTCCCCAGGTGAAGGTCTTTTCCTCGGGTTGGAGCTGGGGGTTCCCTCCTTTCGGACCAAGTAACGGCTAGAGGGGGACCCGGGCTGGTTCCTTGCGACGGGCAAATTGCACCTCCTCCACATTGACGTGCTTGACCGAGCCTCCTAGAAGATCATCGAAGCTGGCGGGTGGCTTCTGCTGGTCGTGGATTCCTGGTCACGCATGGGAAACCTCTCCATGTCCACAGATTAAAATTTTTTAATCCGAATGGAGACCTATTTCCCAAACGACCATCTCATCGTCGTACTAATTGATTCGAGTTACTACTTGACCAAACTTGTTGTTCAAGCCTTGTAACTCGCCTAACCAATTAGTTGCGAAATAGACAATGAGCGGATCACCGATTTTTGTGTTTATCATCGGGTCCATGACAATTAGTTATCATAATTAATTAATAAATAATTAACAAGATGATAATTTAATTAAACAAGATATAATAGTAAAATCAAAGAGCCATAAGAGAAGGTTATATCTCTCATTACCTCGCGATCTTTTACTGTATGACCCTCCCCTTCTTGGACGTCATGTGAGCGATGATCTACCAAGAACTGAAGTCACCAAAGCCTCCAACGCGACACCTTCCTTCCCCTTAGCTTGGCCGAACCCCTAAGGTGTCTTCTTCCCCACCTTGCGCCGACCACCAATGATGGAAAGCTCCACCTCTTTGCATCGGCCCTAAGGTGAGTAGAGAGGAAGAAGAGGAAGAGGAAGAAGAGGAGAAAGATCCTCTTCTTCACCAACCCTAACCAGCCAAACCTTCTCCACTTCTCCTTGCTTGCGGCGCCAACACGACAAAGAGAATACTTCTCCTCCTATAACCGGCCACTCCTTTTCTTTCCTTCTTCTTGCCGCACCACAAAAGGAAGAGATCACTCCTCCTTATCCTTGTGATCACCGGCCACCAAGAGGTGTAGAAGAGGGGAAGAAAAGAAAAGAAAGGAAGAGAGTCTCTTCCTTGCCGTCGGTGTGACCTAGGAGAGAGAAGAGAGAGAGAGGGAGAGAGGAGAGGCTTAGGGTTCTCTTGTGTTGGATGATCAATTGGATGCCTTGGTTTCATGACTCCATGGGTATATATAGGGCTACAATAGGGACCATGATGAGGAGTTTGGTCTTGGCCACCTAATGGATCAATGCCCAATCCATTAATGAAGATTCATTCCACTAAAGGATCCTCATTGATCTACCTCACGAACCCCCATATTTACATATGGGCTCCACCTATTATGAGTACAAGTATCTCCCCGTGTTTAAGATATCGAATGTCCGTTGATTAATTAAATTACTGACAATTTAATTAATCAACATCTAACTCCTTGAGTAGTACCACTCAACCTTATCATCATGTCGGACCAAGTCCACCTGCAGGATTTAACATGATGAACCTTATGAGCTCCTCAAGGGGACAATATCAACCTGACTCACCAGGACACGGTTTCCTTCTATAATCAATGACACACCATATAAATAATATTATTTCCTAACTTACCGGGCCTATTGATTTAACAGAATAAATCTCGCCCATTGGTAAATCAAAGAAATAAATATTAAGTATATGCACCCGTTATTAGATCGGGATTAAGAGCATGTACTCCATAATAACTGAGGTCTGATTCAATTATAAAGTCAATATAAATTGAATCACCTCTATGTCGGTCCTGCTCAATACACACAAGTGTACTAGTGTAATTCTATAGTCAAGATAAACCAACACCAAATTACACTACAACCATCCCGATGATTTGTCCAAATCTATCTCGGTTGTGAGCTTCTACTTATACTCTATAAGGAACTGATAGCATGATCTTCTGTGTGACATCACACACCATGTTATCTACAATGCAAAGTATGAGACAATATGCACATACTAATATAAATATGCAAACAGTGATCTTGTGATTTTCTTTCAAAATATAGATGTCTTATATAAAAGCAAGTATACATCCTAATAATCTCCCACTTATACTAAAAGATTTTGCTGTGCTCACAATGTCATACATCTGACTCCCATATCCTCCACATGCCTATCAAAAGCTCTCGCTGGAAGTGCCTTAGTGAAATGATCCGCTAGGTTGTCCTCCGATGCAATCTTGGTGACAACAACTTCTCCTCGTTTTACGATCTCTCATATCAGGTGATACTTGCGCTTTATGTGATTACAACTGCACCACTGTTATCACAATAAATTGTGATAGCTCTGGGTAAACCAGGAATCACATCCAAGTCCATCAAGAAGTTCATGAGCCATACAACTTCCTTGGCCGCCTCAGAGGCTGCCACATTCCATGGTGGAGTCCACCACGCATTTCTGCTTGACACTCCTCCATAGTATGGCTCCATCTCCTAAAGTAAACACATACCCCGAGGTAGACTTACTTTTATCCCTATCTGATTGGAAGTATGAATCCGTATAACCCACAGGGAGTAATTGGTTTGCCTGGTAAACTAGCATATAATCCCTAATCCTTTTCAGGTACTTCAGTATATGCTTTACCGCAGACCAATGTCCCTAACTTGGGTTACTATGATATCTGCTAACCATGCCCACGGCAAAGCAGATATCCGGTCTCGTACACAGCATAACATACATGAGGCTTCCTACAGCCGAAGCATAAGAAACCACCTTCATCTCCTCTATCTCCTTTGATGTTTTAGGACACATCTCCTTAGATAGTGGAACTCCATGCCTGAAAGGTAGAAAACCTTTCTTGGAGTTTTCCATGCTAAAACGAGCTAGGACAGTGTCTATGTATGAAGCTTGAGATATGCACAACATCCTTTTCTAGCGATCCCTTATAACCTTGATCCCAAGAATGTGCCCTGCTTCTCCCAAGTCCTTCATATCAAACTGTTTGAACAACCATACCCTTACGTCTGATAATACTTTGACAATGTTTCCAATGAGCAAAATATCATCTATGTATAGTACAAGAAATACCACTACGTTTCCGTCACATCTCTTATATACACAAGACTCATCCGGACATTGAATAAATCCATATGCCTGGATTACCTCATCAAAGCAGATGTTCCAAGATCGTGAAGCTTGCTTCAATCCATAAATGGACCAATTAAGCTTACACACAAGATTCTCTTTGCCCTTCGCAATGAATCCTTTTGGTTGCCTTATATAGATGGTCTCCTCAAGACTTCCGTTAAGGAAAGCTATCTTAACATCCATCTGTCATACCTCATAATCCATATGAGTGACAATAGATAAGAGAATCCGGATAGACTTAAGCATG
Organism: Boesenbergia rotunda; assembly: GCA_024364735.1. Lineage (NCBI taxonomy): Eukaryota > Viridiplantae > Streptophyta > Magnoliopsida > Zingiberales > Zingiberaceae > Boesenbergia > Boesenbergia rotunda. Next base: position 279,850 of record JAGFNQ010002623.1, on the reverse strand, counting down.
GCTACCGGCTAAAAGGTCTCCTCATAATCGATACCCTCTTTGTGAGTATACTCTTTTGCAACAAGTCTAGCTTTGAAGGTCTCAACCTTCCCATCTGATCCTCTCTTTCTCTTGTAGATCCACTTTCATCCAATGGCTTTAACACCATTGGGTGGTTCTACTAGCTCCCAGACGTGATTAGAATCCATAGATTCTATCTCAGAATTCATTGCCCTTTGCGAAGATTCCGCATCTTTATCTTGGAGTGCCTCGTCATAGGTCCAGGATCAGGTTCATGTTCGCTAGGGACCAACTCTGAAGACTCTCCCAAGAACATGAATCTCTCAGGTTGTCTAACAACCCTCCCACTACGATAAGATACTACCTGTGTATCTTCTGTGACACATGGTGCAGTGACTTATGGTAGGTCCTCTTGTATCGTTGGTACTAACGTTAGAACATCCCCTCTCAATTCCTCAAGAATTATTCAACTCATGGGCTTGTGGTTCATCACATAGTCTTCCTCCAAGAATCGGGCATTTGTGCTAATGATTATGTAACGACCCGCCATCTGGTACTATGGCTTTAAGGCGGATCGCTACTACTAACTGGCTGACTAACTGATTACTACTGATCATTATATTCATATAAGCTAAACCAACTGGGAGAATTTCGAAAATTCTTATTTCGCTATTTACCGAACTAACAATTCATAATCATGTTGAAAGTACTAACCAGCCCAAAATAAAGCAAAACTTTTATTTTATTAGCTTGGCAGAATTTGATCCCCCAACCTCAGCCTTGCATGACTAAAGCACTAACCAGCAGCTCTACAACAACTTGGTTTTATAAGGCACCAGTCGACTGCTATATATGCCAGTCGACTGGTCGGGCCACAGAATGTTTCTGTGCCCGATACCAGTCGACTGGTGTTTTCCTAGTCGACTGGTAGTTCTGAAAATCCAGCTTTCAGATTTCCAGAACTTATCGAACTTGAGCTACAATGTACCAAAATCATATCTAACAAGCATAATGACATAAATAAAGTTCCACAACTATTCTAGGGCATTTATTACATGTTTTTGGAGGGTTTCTAGCATGTATAGCAACTTAGAAATCACAAAAACGACATGTAGAAGCATAACATGAATGTTCCAAGTTCGTATCAACTTCTTATTGAAACTATTCAGTATTCCTATCTAAAGGCATCCTTAGCTACTACATGTCATTCTATATGGTGCATTAATCTTAGAACAAGCATATCTTAAGTATTTAGCATGTAGATCAAAAGTATCCAGTTCTTACTCCTAAAGCGTAACCATGGGTCTAAATTACCCTATCACAAGTAGTAACTCATGACATTCAAGCATTCAATAAACCAATATTAAGTCAGGTAAGTAAACTACTTCAAGTATACTAGGCACCACGAATACAAGTCTAATTAAGTTCATACATGGTTCACATAATATATTGTGGAATAACTAAAGAAGCATAAAAAGGATTATTTCTATGCTTTGCAAGTTCCGAAGACTTTTATTCCAACTCCACCATCACACACACTTTGCATCAAGCCCGCCGCCTCCGCTGCTAGTGCTTTCCTTTACCTGTATCTGCAGTATAAGTGATAAGCACCATTTTATTGATTATTTTAATTGTTAAAATCCATGTTTGACCTATGTTTTTATTGCTTAATTGTGATTTTACCCTAGGTTTTAGGATTTCTTCTTATTTTGGACTTAATTGCAAAATTACATATTTTTGGATTATTTGGCCACTAATTTTCTGATATATTTTTGTAGGCATGAAAGGATCCTGGACCTAGGGCATATTGGGTCAAACTTGAGTCGGATGTGAACCGGATCGAATTATCAAGCCTACGATTAATCCGGGCCGTCCGATTCAAGAGCGGCTAGATCTGAGCCATCCGGGACGATCTGAAGCAATCCGAGCTAGGGTTAGGGTTGATCAAGCTCTATGATCAAGATCTGAAGGTTTCATCCCAATCAGAGCTAAATCAACCGTTGGATCAAGCAAGGAGGGCTCTAGAGCGTCCATTCACAGATAGAGTTGATCTGGACCATCCGTTGCATATCTGGAGGATCCGAGCTACCACAAGGCAGATCCTGACCCCAGATCATCATCATAAAAGTTTGGCTCCAATCAGAGCAAGATCAGCCGTTGGATCTCCTCCAATCAATCACAGCCGTCCGTTGATAACTATTTAATCAAAAACGCTGCGCAGTCTTCCCTGTCGCGTCTCCGCCGCAGCTCCTTCTTCGTTTGTTTTCTTCACTGTTTTAGCTAGATTTCTTCATCAAGGAGGCGTGATCCCTCAATTCATCATCAAAGCAAGGGTTAGGTTAGTGAAGAGAATCTCAGTGAGGTATCAGAGTTGATTTTTGCTCAATAGCAAAGTTGCGCGAGGTCTCGGCAGTTTGCTGTCCGATTTCAGCGAGCTCAGCTGTGCTCCACTTCCATTGCATCCGAGCTGACCAGAGGGGTTCCCTGGAAGCTCTCGGTCACTTCCAAATCCAAATCGCAAGCCACCACAGCGAGTTTGAAGAATTCGGAGCGAAATTTCAGTTTGAGCAAGAATTGATCCGATTCGGTAGCAGAGACGTATCTTCACTGATTTGTTGAGCTTGCGGGTCCGAGGTTCTCCCTTGATTGACGACCAAGGAGCTCTTGAGTTGAGGAATGGTTGAGGAGTAGTTTAGATAGTTTAATTTCAGTTTCTTTTAGCTGTAAATTTCGTTTCTGTCTCGTTTCTTATTGTTTCTGAATTTCAGATTGGTTAAGTTGGTTTAATGCCTTGTTTCTGCTGTAATTAGGGTTTAATCCAATCAGTTAAGTAATTAGGAAGCTTGTTTAGGTATTCATCGATTTCAATTTCAGTTAATTCTGTTCTACAGCTTGCGTATCAATTTTTCCAGCCCGTATCAGCCCCTGTTTTTGCAGATTTCTTTAGTTTCTGAATTTTTCAACTTAGTTCCAATTCAGTTTATGTTTCGTTTATTCCCTGAAATTAAAGATCGCACTTAGTGTGTCAATGCATGAGATTCGATTGTGTTTCTCATTGGGTTTTATTTCTGAATTTAAGTTCAGCTGATATGTATCAAATTCCATTCAGCAGTCTTCAATTTCTGCACACCCATTATCCTGATACTCAGCCTCATGATCTGCATTGAAGTCTTGCTGCATCCATGGTATCTGCACCAGATATATGAATTGCATTGGGACTGATCGATCTCATCTCTGTACATCAGTTTAGTGGTCACTGAATTGGTATTGAACTCATATTTCTGCATTGGGATTCGTTTTACTGAAATTCTCCTTGGCATTTCTGAATTTGCTCTTCGGACAGCTGTGTATGAAGTTGCGAGCTTCATCTCTGCGAATTTAAGTTTATAAATGCTGAATAGCAGACTCAAGAACTTATCTTCATGTGTGTAGAGTTATTTCAAATCAGAACCTTGTATCAAGTTGTCCTATGCGTATCAAATATCCACAGCTGATTTGTTAGAGTTTGTATCCAATTTGAGCTGAAATTCATTTATGCATTATAAACCTGATTCATGTGTATCAAAGCCTGCATTTTGCTTCTGAATTTCTGAAAGTTAACTGCAATTTCTGAAAAACTGCAATTTCTGCAGTTTGTGTGCCAAGTTGTCTGATTTTTCACTTATTCCTGATTTCCTCCATTCATTTAAACATGGAACTTCTCTAATAGATATGTTTTTCAAACTGATTTGATCAGCAATCATTCCTACCCTGGATTCCAATTTTTGGCAAATCAGTTCATGCAATTTTGGTGGCAAGTTAACTCAAATTCTGCATGTTATACTAAGTAATTTCAGCATTGAAATGTATCAAGTTTAAACATACTTTTTAGTATGCTATTGAGCTTGAAAACAGATCGCTTTAACTCCAACTTGAATCTGAATTTCAAGTTTTAATTCTGCATTACATTTCTAGTTGAAGGCATTTGGTATCAAATGAGTTTCGGAATTGATTTTGTATTGGATTGTTTTTAGATTGCTTGAATTGTGCTTTATTGCTTAGCAATTGTTTTGCCTTGAATCAGATTTGCTCCCCAGATTAGGGTAAGTTGCAAATAAGCTCCAAATTGTTTGAGTCCTTTTGGTTGAATGATAACTTGCCATCACTTGTTCAGATCCATGGTTGAGTTTTCCTTTATTTTCATTGTGGTTCCATTTCTATTTAGAACCCAAATCTTTATTTGAAACCCAAAATTCACAAACGACACCTAAATACAAGCGCGAATCAAACAACGTCAACTAGCCCCGAGAAAAATACGACCTGTGGCCCCTATATTACATTTTCATACTTTTGATTGTAAAAGGGTTTCCAGCTTTCATTTATAAATTCTAAATCTGATGGTCCCAACTTTCGTGACAAATTTAGGATTATGCTTTTAAGTACCATCTAGCCTCACAAAACTATAAAATCTCGGATTATGCTTTTCAAAACATGCTATGCAAATACACACTCATGTTCATAAACAATCATGTTATGCTCATGCTAAAATACATGTCATAAAATGTCATGGCAAATAACTGAGACATGACATATACTGAACTGAAGCTGAAAACTACGCTATAGCATGACATACATATCCGAACTAAAACTAAAACCAACTAACATAAAACTAATTATTAAATTCACCACATGCTAAAATGAATTTCAGAAAACTAAATACATATAGTAGGTGAAAGTAATAATTAATTGTTGTGGGCCCGGCAATGTACCAACTGTGCGCGTATTCCTAATAAATCCGAGGTAGCAAATCCCGAATCCATTAGGGTTCTACTAGGTTATCTAAACCTAGGGGCAACTAGGAGCCCATCCCATGCTAGGTTATCTAAACCTAGAGGTAACTTGGAGCCCATCCCCGGACCGGGGTCCGGTACAATGCCAACTGAAAATAAAATAGTCCTTTTATACTTTTCTTTCCTTTTCTGATTCTTGCTTTTACTAGGTTATCTAAACCTAGGGCAACTAGGAGCCCATCCCGTTGGACCTTGGTCTCAATCATAAACTGAAGCAAGAATTTCTATTCTTTAATGCTTTCTATAGCATTAACTGAACTGAACATTTTAACGAACACCTAACGTGCTCCTTGACCCAAAACTGAAGGGTAATACAACGTGCTTGTTCATAATTTACGATTTCTAATCGTAAAACATACATACAAGGAAATAAAGCATACGAAAAATCAACCGAAACTACTTATACTGCAGGTGAGGGATACTTACATCCTGCGCTAGGTTTTCCTTACGAATAAAATCTGAAATTCCTGAGGGAACGTCGAACTACAACGTTCTTCTTGCTTCTTGGCGTTCTCCTCGCGTCTACGAGGGTTCCTGTAGGGAATAGGGCCTCTTGAGACCTTCCCTTTGCTTCCCCTTTATCTTGGGCGGCAAGAGAAGAGGAGAGGAGGAGGAGGAGACGCAAGAGAGGAAGAGGAGAAGAGGAGGGGGCGTCGGCGCACCTAGGGCTCACGCAACCTCAAAAACACCTCCTTTAATTCTTTAATTTCTTATTTATATCAAGCTATAAAATAAACCCTAAGTTGAGTATATACATGTATATCTCGAATATTCTATTACTTCATTCAAGAAAACCCTTATGGAACTAATGGTTAATAGAACCATGATAAAGGTTTAAACCCATTAGAGGTTGCGGGTTCAAAACTCGCCTAATGCCACCAACTCATTTTCTTTATTTTTGGCACTTCTTTCTATGGAAAAATTCCATAAAAATATCTAAAAATTCCAAAAAAATCCTAGAATATTTCTAAAATTATTTTATGAAAGTTTCGGGCGTTACATATTACCCTCTGATCCTTAGAACTATAGAACATACCACCTTTCGTTCCTCTATGATAGCCTACGAACAAGCGTACTTCTGTATGAGATTCCAACTTATCAGTATCTCCCTTCAGCATATGTGCTGGTCTACCCCAAATCCGAATATGTCTTAGACTAGGCTTTCGCCCAGTCCATAATTCTACGGGAGTAGAGGGTACTGACTTAGATGGTACCAAGTTCAGTATGTACGCTGTCGTTTCCAGAGCATATCCCCAGAATGAATCTGGCAACTCGGAGTAACTCATCATCGATCTAACCATCTCCATAAGAGTTTTATTCCTTCGCTCTGCTACATCATTCTGTTGGGGCGTACCAGGTGTAGACAATTGGGATTGAATCCCAGCCTTTGATAAGTAATTCCTAAACTCTCCCAAGAGGTACTCGTCACCACGATCCGATCGTAGTGTCTTGATACTTTTACCTTGATGTTTCTCCACATTAGCCTTGAATTCTTTGAACTTATCAACCTTGTCACCGGCCTCAAGGAAAACAAGAAGATTCATCTTCTTTTGGCACCGATGACAAGGGAAGTTGGAAGAGGGTGGCCGGCAGCTAGGGTGTGATATAAGGAGAGAGTTTTTCTTTCTCTCTTCGTTCTCTTCCTCCTCACTTCTTCCTCCTTGAATGTGCGGCCAGGGCTTTCAAAGGAGAAGTCTTCTTCTTCTCCTTTGGCAGGCGGGAACAAGAAAGAAGGGAGTGGTGATCGGCGCAAACAAAGAAGAAGAAGGGAACTTCCCTTCTTCTAGGGTTTCGACGCAAGTGGGAGAATGAAGAAGGTGCCTTTGTGACTTTGTTCCTTGGAAGATCGTTGCCCACACGATGACCATGAAGAGGATAGGACAAACGATAGAAGATTCCGAGGTAAACAAGAGGTATAATTCTTGTTTGGTGCACGCCCAAGATGAAGAAAGGAGGATCAGAGGAGAAGAATGAATCCACTCACAAAACCCCTCTTCTCTTCCCTTGCCGCCGGCACCACCTAACCCTAGGAGAGAGAGGATGAGAGGAGAAAAAAGAGAGAGACTTAGGGTTAATTGTGATGACTTGGTCTCATGACTCATAGGTATATATAGGATACAATAGGGACCATGAGGAGGAGTTGGGTCTTGGTCTCCTAATGGATCCAAAGTCCAATCCATTAATGATAATCCGATCCACTAAAGGGTTATCATTGAACTACCGCACCAACCCCATAATAAATATGGGCTCCACCATATTATGTGTACATAATCTCCCCATGTTAAGATCTCACATGTCCATTAATTAATTAAATTAGCTGACAATTTAATTAATTAATATCTAACTCCATGAGTAGTACCACTCAACATTATCATCATGTCGGACCAAGTCCACCTGCAAGATTTATATGATGAATTTTATGAGCTCCTCAAGGGGACACCATCATCCTAACGCATTAGGACACGATTTCCTCCTATAATCAATGACACACCATGTAAATGATATTATTTCTTAATTTACCGGGCCTATTGATTTAACAAATAAATCTCGCCCATTGGTAAATCAAAGAAATAGATATTAAGTACATATGTCTATTATTATATCGGGATTAAGAGCATGTACATCATAATATCTGAGGTCTGATTCAATTATATAGTCAGTATAAATTGAATCACCTCTAATCAATTCTGGTCAATACACACAAAGTGTACTAGTGTAATTCTATGGTCAAGATAGACCAATATCAAATTATACTACAACCATCCTAATGATTTATCCAAAATCATCTCGGTTGTGAGCCACTACTTATACTTTACAAGGGACTGATAACATGATCCTTTGTGTGGCACCACACACAATGTTATCTACAATGTAAAGTAAAGGATAATATACACACATATAATAAATATAAAATGCAAACAATGACCATGTGATTCTTATTCCAAAATATAGATGTTCATACAAAAGCTAGGCTTTTAGTATACATGCTAACAGGTATATTATCACATCGAAATACTAGAGGTTGACTGTACTTGCCTGATGCTTTTTGCACCAATAGATTTTAGCAAAGAATAATCAAATAAAAACTATTCTACTGAACACAATTAAATAATAAAGACAAAGTCAAATGTAGAAGTCAACTAGAGTCAATCACATCAAAAGTTAGTAGTCAGTCAATTCCAAATCTAACTAAAGACAAATACAGATCAAGTCTATGAAGAAGATGAGCCTGGGTGCCATGAGCGAAGCAAAGTCATAAGCTCTGCGTGTCAGGCCTGGTTTGCCTCTAGCCTCTCTACATGGTGGGCCTCCGCCTCCTCTCATAAATTATGAATCTCTCGCTCAATCTAGGTAAGTCGCTTGTCTGTGGTCAGAGGAGGTGGAGGTGGCGGTGTTTGCTCTAGCTGCACCTCGTGCTTGGCAACGAAGTCATCCTCATCATCCTCTAGATCATCCTAAGGCTGAGCTCCCTATCGTCTCCAAGAGATGACCCTAGTGGCTGAGACATCTATTGTGGCTAACTAGAAGCTCCTAATCCCTACCTCATCGAACTCAGCCATATGGATAAGCTCACCAGTGTAGATGTCACATTCGTAAGCTAAGAAGAGGGCAGTCAAGATGTGGCAATAGGGTGTCCGAACTCTCGAGTGGGTGGAGATACTAGACGCATAGATAATAGTATGGAAGATGTGTAGTCCGATATCTATGTCAAGACGATGAATGAGGGCATAAAGTAAGAAGGTATGGAATGGCCTTATAATCGCTACATCTTGAGAAGTTAGTGGTTGCAACGGACTAAAACTCGGTATAGTGCATATTCTTGGATACGCAAGTCGAGGGATCGGAAAGTAGACACAGTAGAATCCCTCTCATCCTCGAAGAAGTAAGTGTAGAGTGTATCGAGGGTGATATGAGAGTAAGGATCAGAAAAAGGAAGGTCCCTAGGGTGTAGCAGAGGAATGTGGACTCATAGGGTCGCAGTCCTAGAAAGTGAGTGAATAAACAAAGGAAAATGGTAATGTTATGGGTCTAGACCCTGGTGGAGTAGGTAAGATTATCAACCTTGACCAGGTTGTTATAAAATTCTGCACACAAAGTGGAATTTATTGGACTAGTACAGTAGACTAGACGGTCAAGTTAATAATGGTTAATGACCTCTATGGTTGAGGGACAAGATCGAGTGAGAAAACCTCTATTCAGATAGTGAGTCTTAAGGGGTTTATAGGTGGTGGATCTAAACTTATTGAATAGACTGAGTGAGGGAAACCTAGGATCAGGACTGGGCTCAGCAGAGGGGTCAATCTCAGTGATTCGTCGTTTTCTAATTAGAAGAATGACATGATAAGTAAAAAAGAATTGAATTGTAAAGTAAGGAAAAAGATTTAGATTAGGGTCTTATTGAGGAGGCATAGTCGAATAATAAAAACAAATGATGACCCTCGGCTGATCATAATCGCTCGGACAAGACTTATAGTGAAGAGGAGAGGAGAAGTTTTTAGAGCTTGGAAGGCGCTTGAGTTGAGTTTGGGAGGACATGTCTGGTGGCTTTTATAGCCACCGATCGAGCGCCTAGGAGCACAAGGGGGTGCCCGAGTGAAAAACTGTGCGGGGTACTCGAGAATTTTCTCGAGCGCCCGTGATCAGTGGGCGCCCTTGGATTTCGAAAACTAGGGCACCTTCGAAAGGCGAGCTAAGGCGTCTAGGAGCATCCCACATGCCTAGTTTGATTACGATCGGGAGTCCGTCGCGTTTTGGGCACTTGGTTGTCTAATGATGACCAGGGAAAAATCAAGCACAATGATGAAATAGGCACACAATAAAAGTTCATTAAGTTTGAAAATTTATTAATTAAGTTAAGCTTTTATTAAGTTAAAAAAATTGTTAAGTTAATTTTGATTTAAATTTGAAAATTATTAATTAAGTTAAGTTTTTATTAAGTTAAAAAAAATTGTTAAGTTAATTTTAAGAATTAAGTTTCAAAATTTATTAATTAAGTTAAGTTTTTATTAAAAAAATTGTTAAGTTAATTTTAAGAATTAAGTTAGAAAATATATTAATTAATTTAAGTTTTTATTAAGTTAAAAAAATTGTTAAGTTAATTTTAAGAATTAAGTTTGAAAATTTATTAATTAAGTTAAGTTTTTATAAAAAAAATTGTTAAGTTAATTTTAAGAATTAAGTTTGAAAATTTATTAATTAAGTTATGTTTAAAAAAATTGTTAAGTTAGTTTTAAGAATTAAGTTTGAAAATTTTATTAATATTTTAAAAAAAGTTAGTTTAAAAATTTTATTAAGTTAAGTTTGAATTAAGATTGAAAATTCATTAATTAAGTTAAATTTTTATTATGTAAAAAAGTTAAAATTGAATTAAGTTTGAAAATTTATTAATTAAGTTAAGTTTTTATTAAGTTAAAAAATTATTAAGTTAATTTTGAGAATTAAGTTTAAAAATTTATTAATTAAATTAAGTTTTTTAAGTTAAAAAATTATTAAGTTGATTTTAAGAATTAAGTTTGAAAATATATTCAGTTAAGTTTGAATTGATTAAGTTTCGTTTGAATTTTGAAAATGAAATTATGTTTAAATTTGAAAAATAAAATTAAGTTATAAATTTGAGTTTTAAAAAATTAAATTATATTAAGGTTTTTAATTAGAATTTTAATAAGGTAAAACTTTAAATTAGATTTATTAAATAAAAAGTGAAATTAATTAGATTTGTGAAGTTGGTTGGATTGGACTAATCTTTTGGGTTCTAAACATCTCACTCATTTGTAAGTGACAAAACAAGGAATCCTTATTTGTTTTGTAAGATGTGTCAAATTTTATCTTTAAATTTAAATTGAAAACTAAGATTTAATTGAACTTTGAGTTAGATCAAGTTTAACAAGTAGTAAATTGAAAATGAATTTCTATAATTGGCTTCCAAGTCTTGGTGAGACATTGGAGTCTTCATGAGTATCGGAGCAACGACCCTTTTGTTGGATCGAGAAACATGATAGAGGGGGGGTGAATATCGTGAATGTAATGACCCGGAAAATTCTCTTGATATTTTAGGAAAATATTGAGCATGTTTAGATAATTTTTGAAGGATCTAGAAGTATTGATACGAACTTTGGGCTAGAAAACCTATATTTTCTCATTTAAATTGAGAAAACTAAGTACTAATGGGCCTTATATGGGCTTTTTGGTACTTAATTTTAGGTGGATTTTAGGTAAAAATTAGTATAAATATAAATAGGATTTAAGTAGGCATATTAGCATAATTGTGGGTAAGTCTTGGCCTAATGTTCCTATTTAAATTGAGAAATTGGGTACTAATGAGCTGTAAATGGGCTCCAAAAATGGGTATTAATTGGGTAAAATTTATATAAATATAAAAGAATCTTATTTAGGAATATTAGCATAATTATGGGTGATTGTTGGGGAATTTTCGAAATAAAAGGGAATTTTCGAAAATTAGAGGAAAAGGTTTAAATAAAAGGAAAATAAAATAAAAATAAAGGTGCATGGGCCAAGGATTGAACCTTGGACCTCTTGTACAACCATGAATGCTTTAACCAACTCACCTAGCAAGGAATTCGTATGAGCAAATGAAGTAGAGGTTGGTTAAGAAGTAGAAGGAGATGAAGGGTCATGGAGAGACTCTTCATTTGCCTCTTTAAAGGAGCTATAAAAAGGGGGTTTGGGGGGTTACTTCTCTTCACCATCAAGTGCATTTGCTCCTCTCCTCCCTCCTCATTCTAGCCGAGACTCTTAGGGAGAGTTCTCCCTTGGAAAGGCTTCCACCAAGGCTCCATCACCCAAGATCTAAAGTTCTTACAAGGATCCAAGGACTAGGTGTGGTCAAGAGACATCAAGTCTTCTTCCTTCTCTCCATCCAAGGTCAAAAAATTTAGAAACCCCAAGGTAAGACTCCCTCACCTGTGGTATAATAGTTATCTATAATTTCCATGATTTTTAGCATGATATATGGGTTAGTTTTTGGATGTGATGTTGAAAGGAAAGAAAAACCAAGGTCCTTAAGTTTATGGATTTCGGCCAGCATGATTTAAAAGTCTGTAAATATGCTAAAAATCCTTATAATGTTATTTGATGTTCCCTTATGATGTGTAGAGGTTAAGTATAATTTTTAGGAATTTTTGGAGTACCCTAGAGACCCTATGGGTTTCGGCCAACAACAAGGAAAGGAAACCAAGAACCCTAGGTTTGTGGGTTTCGGCCAACAACAAGGAAAGGAAACCAAGAACCCTAGGTTTGTGGGTTTCGGCCACCATGATTTTGGGGTCTATAATTATGCCAAAAATCTTGATAATGTTGTTTAATATTCCCTTATGATTTTTAGTAAGTAAATATAATTTTTGGGAATTTTTGGAGTACCGTAGAGACCCTATGGGTTTCGGCCAACAACAAGGAAAGGAAACCAAGAACCCTAGGTTTGTGGGTTTCGGCCACCATGATTTTGGGGTCTATAATTATGCCAAAAATCTTGATAATGTTGTTTAATGTTCCCTTATGATGTTTAGTAAGTAAATATAATTTTTGGGAATTTTTGGAGTATCCTAGAGACCCTAGGGGTTTCGGCCAACAACAGGGAAAGGAAACCAAGAACCCTAGGTTTGTGGGTTTCGGCCACCAAGATTTTGGGGTCTATAATTATGCCAAAAATCTTGATAATGTTGATTAATGTTCCCTTATGATGTGTAGTAAGTAAATATAATTTTTGGGAATTTTTAGGGTTGGGTTAAACCTACCAAGATGCTTGGGTATAGGTGATTAGGAGGTATGCTTAAGTAAGGTGGAAGAATACCATGTTAACTAAACCTTTAGCTTATATGTCATGAAATATATGTTAGGTTATAGAATGCTTAGACATGTGCCATGATTTAGGAATGATAGGTAGGTATGCCATGACGTATGAATGATGTGTATGTATGCCATGTCTTACGAATGATATGAATGTATGCCATGCTTATGTATGTATGCCATGCTATATGAATGATGTGTACCTGTGCCGTGTCTAAAAAAAAAATGAAAATGATGAATGAAGGTTAAGTATGATGAATGAATGACTATGCTATGAATGATGATGCTTTTAAGGCATAATGGTGATGAAAGAATAATGAATGAATGAATATGCCATGAATGATGATGAATGAAGAAGCATATGAAAGCATTTATTTTATTTTATGGGCTTGTACCGGACCTAAGTAGGGTCCACGGTTCTGGACTACCGATGATGTTGTCCACGGTTCGGGACTACCGATGATGCTGTCCTTACGGTTCGGGACTACCGATGAAGCTGTCCTTACCCTAGTAGGTCGAGATTAGCTACCTCGTATTTACTTAGGGATGCGCGCATATGATGAATGAATGTGGTACAAGCCAGGGCCCAATGAAAGTTATGATTATGTTAAAAGCATGTTTTCAAGATTAAGCATCCTTATATATATATATATATATGCACGATTGCCACATGCATCCATTCATGTTATGCATTATGTTATGAAAAGTATGTTTACGAAAAGTATGTTATGAAGGTATGTTCATGCCATGATTTTATTTATGTTTATGCCATGATTTTATTTATGTTTATGCCATGATTTTAATTATGCTTATGCCATGATTTTATTTATGTTATGCCATGATTTTATTTATGTTTATGCCATGATATTATTTAAGCTTATGCCATGATTTTATTTATGTTTATGCCATGATGTTATTTATGTTTATGCCATGATTTGATGCTAGTTTAGAATACCATGCTTTAATTATGTTTATGATAGTTAGGATGTCATGATTTTATCTATGTTCATGTTAGTTTAGGATGCCATGATTTTATGCTAGTTTAGAATGCCATGCTTTAATTATGTGTGTCACGCCCCGAGACCCAGGAGCCGCTGATCCAATAGAGAATCGGGCAGCACCTCCCCTGTCCGGCGGACAATTTACACATACAAACAATATATATGACAACCCACGCAGTATATATTTGGCCTCNTAAAATTTCTAAGTGGTTCAAAGTTATTTTTAGTGCATGTTTTCTAAATAAAATTTCCTTAGTAATCAAAATTTGTCTGAAAAAAAAGGGGTTTTTAACAAAGTTTAAGCTGGCTTTTCAAAAGTGTGTCTATGGATACAAATACTTTTGCTCTTTTTGAAAAATACTTTGTCAAAAACTTATTTTTGGTAGAACTCAAACTCCCCATTAGAAACCTTGCTAACCCATGTATGCTTTTGATATATGTCAAAGGGGGAGGAAAGGTCAAAGTTAAGTATTTAACTATTTTATAACACAAGTATTCAAGTATTCAGGGTCTTAGGGGGAGTATGAAAAATAAAGAATTTTTTTCAACTCTACAGTTATGCTTCACTGTTTACCTTATGCTCTTAACTGTTGTAATTTTTTTTCCTTAACTTTGAATTGTGTTGCCATAATCAAAAGGGGGAGATTGTTGGTGCAGGAAGCACCAGATCGAACCTTGTTTTGATATTGGCAAAGGATTCAAAGTTAAGGGTATTTGTTGTCTAACAATGCTGCTTGAGAGTGCAGGAAACAAAGTCCTAGCGAAGGGCTGCTAGGCACCTGACGATGGGCAGTCAGGGAAACCAAGTCCTGGCGAAGGGTTGCTGGGCGAAAACCAAGTCCTAGCGAAGGGATGCTAGGCACCTGACGATGGGCTGTCAGGAACTCAAGACCTGGCGAAGGGCTGCTGGGCAAAAACCAAGTCCTGGCGAAGGGCTGCTGGGCGAAACTCAAGACCTGGCGAAGGGCTGCTGGGCAAAAGTCCAACTGGAGGATCCGATTGGCACCAGGTAAATTCTCCCGAGAGGAGTAGGTGAGGACGCGTTCCCCTTCGAGGGAACATTAGGCGTCGGTTCGACCTAGGGCTCCATTTTGGAGATCCAAAGTCAGAACCAAGACAGCTAAGGCTGTTTTAACTAACTTATTATTTGCTGTTTTGGACTAACCCTGGATGCAGGACCGAAGGACTGTGTTTCTGTAGCTCAGAGAGCCTCAAAGGAGTGAGGCCGTAGCTGAGTAGGGCGCCCCGGATGTGTCGGGCGCCCCAGAGTCAACCCAAAGTCAGCAGAGAGGTAAACGCCCCGACAGCAGCGCAATTGGGGGCGCCCCGCGTGTGTCGGGCGCCCCGCATGTCGGGCGCCCCGCGTGTCTCGGGCGCCCACTGTGCCACGCCACTGAAGGCTGCTGCAGCTCACTCTCGCGAAGCCCTGAAGATGACGCTTTGACCGGTCAACCGGGCGCCCCGCGCGCGTCGAGCGCCCCGGTCAAAGCTGATCCCGAAGATGAAGAGATCAGCCTTGACCAGAGGGCTCGCCGGATCAATAGCCACGTGGGGGGCGCCCCGAGCATGTCGGGCGCCCCCTGCCCTATATAAAGAGGGCCTCGACCCTATTCTTGATGAACCAATTCCTTCGACAATTCTACGCTCTTCTGCTTCCACGACACGCTCCAGAAAGCTGCCAACTCAAGCCGACGACGTCCCGCTGCTCCAGAACTTCAATCTTCACCGGACGTCGGTAACAAGAGTTGTATTTAAGTTTACGAGAATATTTTTTATTATTTGTGTGTAAACTTTTGCGAACTTATAGAATTGCCCGCAGAAAACGGTCAACGACCGTGGGCCTTGGAGTAGGAGTCGACCCAGGCTCCGAACCAAGTAAACCGGCTGTGTTTGCGTTGTTGTGTTCTCTTTTATTTCCGCTGCGCACCCGCTCTTTTTAAATCCGAACGAATTGCGACATTCACCCCCCCCCCTCTCTCGCATTTCTCGATCCAACACTTCGCACTCATTGCTTCGCCTCTACGAGAAAAATACTCATAAAATCCTAAAAATTAGAAAAATTACAGAATCATAAACTACTCTAAATTTTGTATCCCATACAAAAATAAATAAATACGTGCTTCGCACGTGGCTCTGATACCACTGTTGAGTTTTTCAGGCCGCAAAAACCGCCCTTTCGCGTCGCGGAAACCACGAGAACCCAAAGCCATGGATCTCGTGCGAAGAAAAATTCCGATACAAAAATCACGTATTCATTTCATGCTCAAAACTCGATCTACTCCTAGATCTAAAGAGGGATAAACCATTTTACCTTTGGTGCGTGCCCCGCTTAATCCCGCTCGTTCCTTTTGGATGTCGGATCTCTAGGACGTCAAGTGCCGTCCCTCTAGAAGTATCCACGCGAACAAAGTGGATGGAGGAAACCCTTTAGGTGTGCTAGCACCTTTCAAGGGTTCGGCCAAGAGGAGAAGAAGAAGAAGAGCACCAACACTTGGAGGAGGAAGAAGAGAAGACACACCCTGAGAAAAATGGAACAAAACCTTGTTTTATTCTCTCATTGTGGCCGGCCACATAATGGCCATTAATGGCCATTAAGTGGCTGGCCATAATGGCCATTAATAGCCATTAAATGGCCTGCCATAACCCCCTTTCAATTTGAATTCAAATTCAAATGGGGGGTTACAACCTTTGGAGATGATGTGGAGCATCATCATTGGTCAAATACCAAGCCAAGTCATCACTTGGTCAAGTCAAGGTGAGGTGGCCTTTTGGTCAAGTCAAACTTGCCTTTTATGGACTTTCCATATTTAGTCAAGTCAAACTTGACTCCATTTCTTCTCCCATGTCAAGTCTAACTTGAAGTGGAACCAAGTCAAGTCAAACTTGATTTGGATTTGGGTCAAGTCAAACTTGCCTTTTATGGACTTTCCATATTTAGTCAAGTCAAACTTGACTCCATTTCTTCTCCCATGTCAAGTCTAACTTGAAGTGGAACCAAGTCAAGTCAAACTTAATTTGGATTTGGGTCAAGTCAAACTTGCCTTTTATGGACTTTCCATATTTAGCCAAGTCAAATATGACTTCAATTTTTCTCCATCTATTTGTTCTTTGCGTGTGACCCTATAGGTTCTTGTAACATTGGCAATGCTTCTAACCTCTTAGAAACATAAGCAATGAGCGGTATCTAGCAACACATCATTGCTACCCAAGTTACAAGAATGTTGAGATCCAACATCACCAATGTGACTACTAATTATGACTTTCATAATATGTGACAATGTCCTTCTATCGTCGATATCTAGATTGATCTTCTATGAAGCATAGACCGTGTCATCCTCCAATCAATCTATGTGTCTTGAACTCCATGTAGACTCACTATAATCAAATAAGCTCAATATCTCATATTGCCTTATTTGGGCATGGCCATGCACTTAGTGATCTCACTCTATCAAGACTATGATATCTCTCCCGTCATATAGGAGGGATAGATCCCATCTACATCACTCACATCCCTCCACATAATTTATTACATACCCAGTAATTATTTACCCTAACTTAACTCAGGTTGATGCACATCAAAAAGTGGGAGATTGTAAGTACCCCTGGTTGGTTTTGATGTGATCAACCAATTTAAGTTAGGTCCTGGTGTATTTAATCCCTGTGTCTAAGTGTACAAGAACATAGGAGCACAGGAAGTAGAGCGGAAGATGCAACGGTCGAGAAGGATGACACGGAAAGGGAGTCGACGGGCTCGGTGCATCCGAGGGACGCGGAGCTCTGCGGAAGAGTACGTCGGTGGAGCGAGAAGGACGCGCGTGGTGTCCGAGGGACGAGAAGCCAGGAGAAAGGGCGCTCGAGGGGCGAAAGGTCGGAATCGAGTTCGGGTGAACCTAACTCCAGTTAGTCAGAAATCACCCAAGAAGGCGAAGCAAGTCAAGCCGGAGACTGGTCAGCATCGGCTGACCAAGATGCTGCTGGGTGCTCGTAAGCTCATGGGCGCCTGACCACTAGGCGCCCGAGCACTTAGGCGCCTGTGTGGTACCAGGCGCCCAAGAAGGCTAATTCTAGTCGTTTGCGACTGTTGCCTTTGGATAAAGCTTCGAGCCACGTGTCAGGCGACCAAGGCCTCTTGGACGCCTTGTAACTGCCACATCACCAAATGGATATTTTTCACCGGGGCTATAAATAGACCCTTGAAGCACAATTTCAACAATTCAACACATTCCAAGCAATAGCAAACTAGTTCATTGTATTATTTTCTTCTTTTTCTGAGCTTTCAATGTGAGGCTTCTTCCCCCAAAGGAGATATATTCAGGAGAATCGAGCTATATTCAGCCTTGGATTAGCAACCTCCCCGGTTGTAAACCAAGTAAATCCGATTGTCTCTCTCTTTTAGTTTGCTCTATTTGTTTTATGTTAATTATTTCTGCTTGGACTAACAAATATCTTTGTCAAAGTTAGACAAATGATTCATTTTCTTTTTCAGGGGTAATTCACCCGTTCTTGCCGACCTTCGATCCAACACCATAGTGACTTCAAGTTTAAGGACTATTTATACTAATAGTTACATGAGAAAGTTTATAAAACTCATATAACGATCCATGAAACATTCTCATTGTGGGTCACTTCAATACACATTCTCTAATATATACCTATGTGTCAACTTGGTATCCCATATCCATGACTTGTGAGATCAAATAATCAATTAATCTACATGCTAGTCTCAATGCATTAATATCCATGACTTGGAATAGTTAAGAGTAGTATTCTCTACATCATCTCGCTATCAATTTAACCAATTGATATAATATAGATTAGAACCTACTACCTAAGGATATTATTATACTTTTTTATTGGGCACAATCATGAAATAAATATAATAATCAAACTTTGCCTTTATTAAATAGAATATGATACAAAATATTCCCTAGATAATCATCTCTTAATTGTCTCTAGGGCTAACACTAACACTTTCATAGTGGAATAATGAACTAATTCAAACTTCAAAGACTATTCAATCAAAGTCATCACTAGTAATTATTTTGTCATCGACATATAAAAACAAAAGTATATGACTTGCATGCATATACTTGACAAATAAAGTCGAATCATGATTATTGGGATGAAAGCCAAGCGAAGTAATCACCATGGAGAACTTCACAAACTATGCATTTGGTGGTTGTTTAGTTCATAGAATGGTTTGCCAAGCCTGCAAACTTCACCAGGTTGGTGAGCAACTCCAGAACGATGTACCATATATACTTCTTCTTGAAGATCACCATGTAGGAATGAATTCTGGACATCCGATCCATCTGAGATATTTTCCATTGACAAACAGAGGCAATGACAATTAACATTTGAATGGTGATCATTTTAGCAACAAAGGCAAAATTTTCCTCATAATCCATGTCATATTCCTAAGTGTAACCTTTAGCAACAAGATGAGTTTTGTATTGTTTGACAAAACCATCAAATTTAGTTTTGATTTTATAGACCCAACGAGAAATAACGACGTGATTCCCTGGTGGTATAGGTACCAAATTCGAAGTATGAGTATGATGCAAAGCAGTTAATTTCTCATCCATAACATTCTACCAAAGAGAGTTACCAATAGCTTCTCTATAGGACAAAGGCTTAGAAATATGATTAGAAGAGGTAACAAAAAAGCAAAAGAAGTAGAATAACAATAATATGCAAAATCAGGTAGTTTAGTAGACTTACGAGGATGTGTAAATTAACGAGTAGGATTATCCGCAATCTCATGATGTGATGGAACAATTGCAGGAGGAGGAGATGTCTCATGAATACTGGGTTCAGTGAAGTGTTAGGACCAAAGAAATTTATATATCTCCACAATACTATGATATTATTCACTTTGGGCCTAGGCCCTCTTGGTTTTGCTCTTGATCATTCTCCAAAAGGTCTCATACCAATGGAGATATTTTTCTCTTATAAGCTCATGATCTTTCTCATATATTTTCAATATGGGACTATTTTTGCAACCTTACAATCCCAACAATCTCCCCCTCAATGAAAGTGTAGGATCGATGCCGTCGATAGAGGGGGGTGAATATCGACTTAAAAATTTCTTCATAAAATTCATCTTTTGTTCATTCGTTCTAATCAAAGAGTTAGTAGCACAGCAGAAAAATAAAGAACGAAAAGAATCAACACAATAGAAGGCATGCGGGTTTGTACTTGGTTCCCAACCCCCCAGGGTTAGTGCGTCCAAGGCCTAATTACAGGTAGCGCCCGTCCACTAATGGTCTCCTTTCCAAACTTTTCAGAGGTGGAGAAACCCGTCTTACAGTGCAAGTTGTACAACCAAAAGAATAAGGAAATTAACTTCTTAAAATAAAAGCAACCTAAAATGAGAGTCGACGATCAGGCCAATATGGAAGTCCGAAGTGCAACGCACTTCCTCCTGGCTTCGTCTCTAGCACTTTTTCATTGCTCAGAATGCTTAGAATGTTGTTGTGAGTGTTGTTCTGAGTTAAGGGGTTGAAGCCCCTTTTACAGCTTCATCTCGGGTGCCCTAGAGGCCTTTAGGGCGCCCCTATATGGTCAAAAACTCATCCGAAATCGGGAAATTTACGATGCTGATAAGGCAGCCTGTCCAGAGCACCCTAGACCCTCCAGGGCACCTGGAAGCATGGGGGTGCGTGTATTCATTCAGGCACCCTGGATGCTTCTTCCAGGCCATCTTGTGTTTGCTCGCCTGCTTTGCCTCCAACTCTAGGTACCTGCAAGTTACACAAACACAAGACAAACAAGTATATAATCTTAGCCTTAAAGATTAGTTCTGACTTTGGATTCCTCACAAAACCTTAGGTCGAACCGACGCCCTAGTGTTCCCTTCCCGCGAAGCGTGCCCTCGCCTACTCCTCTTAGGAGAAGTTGCCAACCGGCTCCTCCGGTTGGACTTTTGCCCAATCTTCCGGATCAGTACTTCGGTGCCCAGTCCCTGACCAGGACTTATTGCCCAATTCCACGAGCCAAGAATTTGTTGGGTTTTTCAGGCCGCGAAAACCGCCTTTTCGCGTCGCGGAAACCCCGAGAACCCAAAGCCAAGGATCTCGTGCGAAGAAAAATTCCGATACAAAAATCACGTATTCATTTCATGCTCAAAACTCGATCTACTCCTAGATCTAAAGAGGGATAAATCATTTTACCTTTGGTGCGTGCCCCGCTTAATCCCGCTCGTTCCTTTTGGATGTCGGATCTCTAGGACGTCAAGTGCCGTCCCTCTAGAAGTATCCACGTGAACAAAGTGGATGGAGGAAACCCTTTAGGTGTGCTAGCACCTTTCAAGGGTTCGGCCAAGAGAAGAAGAAGAAGAAGAGCACCAACACTTGGAGGAGGAAGAAGAGAAGACACACCCTGAGAAAAATGGAACAAAACCTTGTTTTGTTCTCTCATTGTGGCTGGCCACATAATGGCCATTAATGGCCATTAAGTGGTCTGCCATAACCCCCTTTCAATTTGAATTCAAATTCAAATGGGGGGGTTACAACCTTTGGAGATGATGTGGAGCATCATCATTGGTCAAATACCAAGCCAAGTCATCACTTGGTCAAGTCAAGGTGAGGTGGCCTTTTGGTCAAGTCAAACTTGCCTTTTATGGACTTTCCATATTTAGTCAAGTCAAACTTGACTCCATTTCTTCTCCCATGTCAAGTCTAACTTGAAGTGGAACCAAGTCAAGTCAAACTTGATTTAGATTTGGGTCAAGTCAAACTTGCCTTTTATGGACTTTCCATATTTAGTCAAGTCAAACTTGACTCCATTTCTTCTCCCATGTCAAGTCTAACTTGAAGTGGAACCAAGTCAAGTCAAACTTGATTTGGATTTGGGTCAAGTCAAACTTGCCTTTTATGGACTTTCCATATTTAGCCAAGTCAAACTTGACTTCAATTTTTCTCCATCTATTTGTTCTTTGCGTGTGACCCTATAGGTTCTTGTAACGTTGGCAATGCTTCTAACCTCTTAGAAACATAAGCAATGAGCGGTATCTAGCAACACATCATTGCTACCCAAGTTACAAGAATGTTGAGATCCAACATCACCAATGTGACTACTAATTATGACTTTCATAATATGTGACAATGTCCTTCTATCGTCGATATCTAGATTGATCTTCTATGAAGCATAGACCGTGTCATCCTCCAATTAATCTATGTGTCTTGAACTCCAAGTAGACTCACTATAATCAAATAAGCTCAATATCTCATATTGCCTTATTTGGGCATGGCCATGCACTTAGTGATCTCACTCTATCAAGACTATGATATCTCTCCCGTCATATAGGAGGGATAGATCCCATCTACATCACTCACATCCCTCCACATAATTTATTACATATCCAGTAATCGCCTTTATAGTCCACCCAGTTACGGGTGACGTTTGACGAAACCAAAGTACATAACTCCTTATGTAGGGAACTATGGTGACTTCAGGTCTAAGGACTAATAGTCATACTAATAGTCACATGAAAAAGTATATGACACTCATATAACGATCCATGATACTTTCTCATGGTGGGTCATTCAGTATACATTCTCCAATGCATACTCATGTGTCAACTTGATATCTCATATCCATGACTTGTGAGATCAAGTCATCGTGTTGACCTACATGCTAGTCTCTATGCATTAACATTGTCCCTGAATGTTAATACTTGACTAGGAATAATTAAGAGTAGTGTTCTCTATATCATCTCACTATCGATTCAATCAATCGATTGATATAGATATGAACCTACTACCAAGGACGTTATTACACTTAGTTATTTGGCACCAATACAAGTAAGTATAATAACCATAATCAAATGCCTTTATATATATATATATGAAATATGATACAATGAGTCCATACAACAACCATCACATGATTGGCTCTAGGGCTCTCACTAACAGACTTCGTGTCCAACCCTCGGTCAGGTCTTAGGTGCCCAACCCTCGGCCATGACTTAGTGCCCAATTTCACGAACCAGGACTTCGTGCACAACCCTTGGTCAGGTCTTCGATGCCCAACACTCGGCCAAGACTTAGTGGCCAATTCCTCGAACCAGGACTTATTGCCTAGGTTAACTAGGACTTTTCTTTACCTTGATAAGGATTTCTTTTGCTAGTCATGTTAATCCTGACTAGACTTCTCTTCTACCAAACATCAAGTCCTGTTTGGCTTACTCCTTGGTCAAACTGGCCAACCCTGGGTTTTCTGCTAAACATCAGATCCTGTTTAGCTAACCCTTGTTCTAACTGATCAAACCTCAGTATATTAACCAGATTAAATTTAGGTTTGATCATCCTGCCAATCATCAGGTCCTGTTTGGCTATCCCTTGGTTACTTTAACCAACTCTGGGTTCTGGTTCATCCTGCCAAACATCATATCATGTTTGGCTAAACCTTTGTCAACCTGATCAACCAGGGTTTTCTCTACCAAACATAAGGTCCTGTTTGGTTTAACCCTTGATCACTTTGACTAACCCTTACCTTGTCTAACATATATTACTAACTTAAGTATATTGTTAAACATTGAAACATTAGAGGAAGATATTACTGATGCATCTTGCACCAACAATCTCCCCCTTTTTGATGTTTGACAATAACTTAAGTTAGATTAGGTTTTAATGGTTAAGTCTAGGTTTAAACATTTGGGAGAAATCGAAAAAAAAATCTGACTTAAGCTCTTCTCTCCCCCTTTGTCACACATAAAAAAAATTACATAAAAACTTGCGTCAACAATGAAAATTTTCCTAAAAATTTCTCTCCTCCTTTTGAAAGTACTTAGGATAATTGTTTTAAAAGTATAACTTTTGATAAAACATTTCGAAATTCTTCCCCTTTTTTGTTTGAAAAAGACTAAGTACTTGTTTTGTAAAGTATTATTAAAAAACTAAGTACTTAAATTGCATCAACAATATGGACAAATATGTAAAAATGGAACTTCCCTAAGTTTAACAATAATCCTAGGAATCTTGTTGACCACAAGAAAATTCCTATGTGTCCTAGGGATTTTTCCTAAATGAATATTTTTAATAAAATTTTGTTTTGGAAAGATAATAATTTTCTTGACTTGGTTTCTTTTCCAGTTTGACACAATCCTAGGAAATCTTGTTAACTATAAGAAAATTTTTCTAATTGTCCTTGAAATTTTCCAAACTCAAGTAAAAATTATTTCAAATCGATTCCAAAAGTCAAAAAGATTTTTAAAATAAATTCTTGACTTAGATTCTTTTCCAGTTTGACACAATCCTAGGAAACCTCTTGTTAACTACAAGAAAATTTTCCTAAGTGTCTTGGAAAATTTCCAAACTCAAGTAAAAATTATTTTCAAATCGATTCCAAAGTCAAAAAGATTTTCAAAATAAGTTTTGGAAAATGAGAATATTTTCAAAAGTAATTAGTTTTGAAGAGATAGTGTATAATTTCTGAAAACCTTTAATTTCTCTTTTGATCTAAACCTCCCCCTAAACCTGACACAGTCCTAGGAAGCTTGTTGACCACAAGTTAATCTTCCTCTCCGTCGTAGGGTTTGATTCAAATAGAGTTATCTAATAATGATAGTGTATAATTTTTAAAAACCTTTAATTTCTCTTTTGATCTGAACCTCCACCTAAACCTAACACAATCATAGGAATCCTTACAGATCATAAAGGATATTTTCTATGTGTCTTTAGAGTTCATCCAAATCAAAAGAGCAATTAGCATAATTTTTGAAATGCATTTTGAAATAGTATGATAAAAGACATAATTTTCAAAAAAATATTTTGAAGGATATAATAAGTTTTTGAGATATTTTTCGAAAATATATTTTGAAATGATAATAATTTTTAAAGCACAAAGTATTTGAAAGATGTGAATTTTCGAAAAGTGTAATTTCTGAAACGAATAAATTTTGAAAAGTAACTTTAAAAAAAAAAACTCCCCCTGAACCTGACACTGTATGACTCTACCTAAGTGTCTTAAGGGACTTTAATGTTGACCTAAAAGATTTGTCCCTAAGTGTGTAGGTCAACCAAATTTTGAAAAGATATATGATTTTTGAAAATGTATTTTATAGATAAGCAAGCATGAAATTCATAAAAACATTATTATGTTTAAAATTTATTTTAAAAATATATTTTAAAGAAAATATCCTAAAGATTTTGAAAATATTTTAGAAAATATTTGTCAATTAATTAGTCCTTAATATCTCACCCATTCTAAGTGTCGCAGTACAAGCAACCATGGTTACCTTATGGGTGTATTGTGAGATGCATGAATAATTTTTCTCAATTTATTTATAGACTGGTTGACCTTGAGTTAGATTTGAGTTTAATCAATTTGTAATATAAAAGTAGATTTCGATAATCGGCTTCCAGGTCTTGGCGAGGCACAGAGGCCTTCTTTGGTCGTAGCCTTATTGGATCATCAACCCTTTCCTTAGACAAAGCCTTTTAAAGAAATAATACCTTTATTTTACTCTTTGAAAAACTCTGGTCTAATTAGTCTAGCATGTGGCGAGGTAGCTTCGGCTAGTTCTACTTAGCTAGGTCAAGCTTCCCTAACGTACTATCATCTCGTCCCACCCTAGTACTAGGTTTGGCAAGTATCAACCAACCTTTTTCCTATCTAACCGTTTTAAATCATGCAGAAAAGTAAACATGAATGACATCATAAATATTTATATAAAGAATTAGCAAATGCATGTACATGACATTTATGCATGATTCAATCAAGTCAAAACATTTTATCTGGTTTCTAATAATGTATCAAATTCTCGATTTGATACATATTGTGTGAACCCGCAAATATACCAACCCACATTGACATATTTAATATTATTAAATTGATTGTTCAAGTTGGGTAAGATTTTATTTAATTTCATATCTGAAAGTAATTAATTAGAATTTAGTTCGTGGATTAAGGAATGAAATTATTAAGGATAGAATTATTACGAATTAATTAGGATTAAAAATTGTTTAGAATTAATTAGGGTTAAAATTGTTACCAATTAATTAAAGTTAAAAACTGTTAAGAATTAATTAGAGTTGAATTAATTAAGAATTAATTAGAGTTAAATTTCTTAAGATTTAATTAGAGTTAAATTAATTAAGAATTAATTAAAGTTAAATTAATTAAGATTTAATTAGAGTTAAATTACTTAAGATTTAATTAGAGTTAAGTTAATTAAGATTTAATTAGAGTTAAGTTAATTAAGATTTAATTAGTGTTAAATTAATTAGGATTTAATTAGAGTTAAATTAATTAAGGTTTAATAAGAATTAAAGTTATTACAATTTAATTGAAGTTATTGATTAAAGTTGAGGTTATTTAAGGTTTAATTATTTGAGAATTAATAAGGTTTAATTATTTAGGAATTAATTAAGGTTTAATTATTTAAGACATAATTAAGAATTAATTGAGGTTTAATTATTTGAGACTTAATTAAGAATTAATTAAGGTTTAAAAAGTTGTTAAGAATTAATTAGATTTTAAGATTTCAGAGTTAAATAGTAATTGTGGGTCTAATGTCATCATTTCTAATCATTCAAAAAATTCTGATTCCTTAATATTTTCTTTTTTTTAAGCTTTCAAACTTGTTTAATACTTCTGCCTTATTTGAACTTTTGTAAGCCTTGATAATTATATCCTTAATTTTGTTGAATTCTTCTTCATCTTCTAAATCATATTCTTCATCTTCATTTTCAGAGTTATTAATTAAAATTCCATTATTATCTAAATAGGTATCTAAATTATTCTCAGTATTATCAGAATTATCTTCAGATTTAGTAGAAAGATTACTAATGAAAACATTATCTTGAGATTTGTTGATATTATCAGTACTAATTTTATCAGAATTTTCAAGAATATTTTTACTAACAATTTTATCTTTATCCTTAGAATTATCATAAATATTATTATTCTTATCAGCATTATCAAATAAAATATTGGAATTAATTCTAAAAATTGTTGTATTGATATTAAAGATTAAAGAATTCATATCTGATATTTTAGTATTATCAATATTTGGTAATTTGTCATTCAATAACTTAAGTTGATTATGCAAAAGATCTAGTTTATCAAAAAAATTATCTAAATTATTAGACTTATCAGCATGCTTGTGAAACTGTGCAGAAATTGGAAAATAATTATTGCGAAAATTAAATTTATGTACCTCTTTTCGCTTTGTTGTCCTGCTGATCTTCCAGTCTGGACACTGATTCTTATAATGCCTCGGCTTCTGGCATTTGAAGCATCTGATATGGCTTTTGTCCCTCCGGACTCCTGGCTGCTACCTCCTTTACCGCCGGTCGTGACGATCGAGTCTTACGAGTAGGACACTAGTTTTTATAGTGTCCTCTCCCCCTGCACTTAAAGTATATTATATGAAATTTAAATATAGACATAATTGAAAAATACCTGATTCACCCTTGCTCCCCCTCACTTCCTGGCTTCCTTGCTCCATCGACTGTTAGTCTGGTGAAGAGCTACCAGGCTCTGATACCACTTGTAGGATTGATGTCGTCGATAGAGGGGGGTGAATATCGACTTAAAAATTTCTTCGTAAAGTTCGTCTTTCGTTCGTTCGTTCTAATCAGAGAGTTAGTAGCACAGCGAAAAAATAAAGAACGAAAAGAATCAACACAATAGAAGACACGTAGGTTTTTACTTGGTTCCCAAGCCCCCAGGGTTAGTACGTCCAAGACCTAATTACGGGTAGCGCCCGTCCACTAATGGTCTCCATTCCGGACTTTCCGGAGGCGGAGAAACCCATCTTACAGTGCAAGTTTTACAACCAAAAGAATAAGGAAATTAACTTCTTAAAATAAAAGTAAACCAAAATGAGAGTCGACGATCCGGCCAATATGGAAGTCCGAAGTGCAGCACACTTCCTCATGGAGCCTCCTTGGTCGCAGAGCTTCGTCTCTAGCGCTTTTTCTTTTCTCAGAATGCTTAGAATGTTGTTACGAGTGTTGTTCTGAGTTGAGTGGTCGAAGCCCCTTTTATAGCTTCATCTCGGGCGCCCTAGAGGCGTTTGGGGCGCCTCTATACGGTCAAAAACTCATCCGAAATCATGAAATTCGCGATGCTGATAAGGCAGCCTGTCCAGAAGGAAAACATGTAGACTTAAAGTACTTTAGAAGTGTTATAGGTAGCTTACTTTACCTAACTACTAGCAGATCTGATATTTTATTGGCAGTAGGTATTTATGCTAGGTACCAAACTTGTGCTAAGGAATCTTGTTGAATCAAAGAAAATGATAGAGGAGGGGTGAATATCATTATAAAATTTTTCGGAATGTTAAAGAATATATGCAGCGGAAAATGAAAGAACACTCAAGAACACAAGTCGGTTTTACTTGGTTCAGAGTCGCGGTCGACTCCTACTCCAAGGCCTACGGACCTTGACCGTTTACTTTGGGCAATTCTATAATCGCAATAAGAGTTTTACAAATTAAGTACAGAAGTAGAGCAGAAAATTAAACTTGGAACACTTTTCGTTACCGATGCCCAAGGTGGATCGAATTTCGGAGCAGAGGGTCGTCGTCGACACTGGAATCTCGAAGTCAGAGTTTGCCGGAGCGTAGCGCTTAAACGAAAAGGTTTGGAGTGTTGAGAGCAAGTGATGTCGAAGCCTTCAGGGTGAACCCCCTTTTATAGCACCCATATGGGCGCCTGTGACGATGGGGGCGCCTAACACATGGTCTTCCCTGCGCGAACCCTTATCCGCTGGCTCGGTCAGCGCTTATCCATCTCCACTTGGGCGCCTGAGCTGATGGGGGCGCCCGTGACCTCATGGGCGCCTGAACTGTCTTGGTCATGAGGCTTCGCGGTTGTGGTTTGGTGTTTGCCTTCACACTGGGGCGCCTGTATCCATACGGGCGCCCGTGTCCATCCGGGTGCCTAGCCCCAATGAGGCACCTCACTTGTAGAAGACCAGTACTTCGATCCTGCAACTAAGGTTAGTTCCAAAACACAATAAGCAAATGTGTTAGTCATTAGTTACAGTCGTTGCTGTCTTGGTTCTGACTTTGGGTTTCCCAAATGGAACCCTAGGTCAAACCGACGCCAAATGTTCCCTCTACAGGGAACGCGTCCTCACCTACTCCTCTCAGGAGAATTTACCTTTTTGCCGACCGGCTCCTCCGGTTGGACTTTTGCCCAGCTTTACTCACTAGGTCTTCGTGCCTAGTTCGTGACCAAGACTTAGTGCCCAATTCCACGAACCAGGTCTTCGGTGCCTAGCCCTCGGCTAGATCTTAGTGCCCAATTCCTCGAACCAGGTCTTCGGTGCCCAGCCCTCGGCTAGGTCTTAGTGCCCAGTTCACGACTAGGGCTTATTGCCCAACCTTAAGTCAGGACTTAGTTGCCTAGCCCGCGACCAGGACTTATTGCCCAATTCTTAGAACCAGGACTTCGTGCCTAGTGTTCCTAGGACTTTTCCTGCACACTTGAGTAACATCGTTAGAGCACCAATAATACTTAACTTTGAACCCTTTGCCAATATCAAAACAAGGTTCGATATGGTGCTTCCAGCACCAACAAATCTCACTTAAGTGATGTCAAAAGAATATTTAAGTATGTTAAAGGTACCCTGAATATAGGAATTTGATATCCTAGAACTCCTAATTTTGACCTACTAGGTTACTCTAACTCAGATTATGTAGGATGCAAATTAGATAGAAAAAGCATTAGAGGAAGCTGTCAAATGTTGGGTCACAGCTTAGTTAGTTGGTGTAGTAGAAAGCTATACTGTGTTGCATTATCCACAACTGAAGCTGAATACATAACCCTAAGAGAATGTGTAATCCAACTACTATGGATGATGCATACCATTAAGGATTTCCAACTAATCTACACTAACACTAAAGTTTATATTAATAATATTAGCTCTTAATCTTACAAAAATCATATATACCATTCTAGGACTAAACATATTGAAGTAAAACATCATTTTGTTAGGCATCATGTAGCTAGAGGTGAAATTATACTTATACACATAGAGTCCAAATCCAACTTAGCTGATATTTTTATTAAACCACTACTTGAGCCTGAGTTTAGTTCACTAAGAAGGCAACTAGGAATATGTTCAGTAGAATAGCTTGTTTATTTTTGCTTAATTGAAATCATTTTTTTCTTTTCGAAAATCATTTTTTTAAAATCACTTTCTTTAGCTATTTCTCAAAAATTATCTTCTTTAACTGCTTTTCAAAAGTCCATATTTTTAAAAAATCATGTGTTTTTTTAAAAAAATGTTTTACCTATTTTTTGACTTAGTTTTCAAAAAATTTATCCCCCTCAAAACTAGGAATTTCTTCATTATGGACTTAGCTTAGGCTTAACCCCTAGTTTGCATGCTTCTATAGACTTAGATGTTAGTATCTTACAAGCCCATTAGGAATGCCTTGCTAGACAACTTATACTGAGTTTAGATGCTTAGGTCTATGCCTTAACTCAAGATGCTTTAAGTCAGTATATCAAAAGTAGTTGGGGCAATAAATACAATTAAACATCAATCAAGTTAAGTAATCAAGATTAGAAAATCTAACTTGATCAGACTACTTAGCTTGACTAACCTAAGTGAAAGTTGCTATTTTATAAGAGTTAGTAAATAACAAACTGAGTTAGACAGGGGCCCAAGGATTTTTTTTGTTTATTTTTCAAAACTATTGCATGTTTACTTTTGAATGCTTACACTCAAATTATGCTTGGACTCAAATGAGTGAATTAACTTGGTTCTAAATTCTTTTACAGTAGTTTCTTTTGTTTATCTATCTCAAAATTGTTATTTAGAACATCTTACTTGCTTCCTTAAAAAAAGTTTTTGGCATTATTTACCTATTTTTTTAACTTAATTTTTTTTCAAAATTTACTTATATTTTTAAAATTCACGGGCACTGATAGCTAATTTTTTTTCTTTTCTTTCTCCTTTACAAAAAATTTTCTTTATATATATCAAAGGGAGAGTAGGGGAAAGTAAAATTTTCAAAGAATTTTCTTGTAAATTTTTTTATATGTGGCAAAGGGGGAGAGTAGGGAAAAGTAATGTTAAAAAGTTTTCAAATTTTGTTTTTCAAGTTTTTTTTGTTAACATAAATTTCAATTTTACATAGAACTTTTTCAAAGTGATACTTAGAATTTTTCAAAGTAATCAAAAAGAATCTTTCAAATTGAAAATTGCACATTTTTCAAAAGCATCAGGGGGAATTTCATATTAAGGGGGAGCTTTATGCAGTTTTTTAATTTTACAAACAAAAAATTAAAATTAAACTTAAATTGTAAATGTTTCAAAACCTAACATATCAAGGGGGAGATTACTTATCAAAGGGGAGATTTGAACTTTGAAAATATTTCCAACTTTTGTAAATATTTCTAACTTTGAAAAAGTTACTTTTGTTGGTGCAGGAAGCACCATATCGAATCTTGTTTTGATATTGGCAAAGGATTCAAAGTTATGTTCATTTGTGATCTAATAAAGTTACTTGAGTGTGCAGAAAGAAGTCCTAGCGAAGGGCTGCTAGGCACCTGGCGAAGGAATGCCAGGATACAAAGCCCTAGCGAAGGACTGCTAGGCACCTGGCGAAGGAATGTCAGGATACAAAGTCCTAGCGAAGGGCTGTTAGGCACCTGGCGAAGGAATGCCAGGATGCAAAGCCCTAGCGAAGGACTGCTAGGCACCTGGCGAAGGAATGCCAGGATACAAAGCCCTAGCGAAGGACTACTAGGCACCTGGCGAAGGAATGTCAGGATACAAAGACCTAACGAAGGACTGCTAGGCACTAGGCGAAGGACAGCTTGGTACTGAAGACCTAGCAAAGGACAGCTAGGCACCTGGCGAAGGACTGCTGGGCAAAAGTCTAACCGGAGGAGCCGGTTGGCATTAGGTAAATTCTCCGTAGAGGAGTAGGTGAGGACGCGTTCCCCGTTGAGGGAACAGTAGGCGTCGGTTCGACCTAGGGCTCCATTTTGGAGACCCAAAGTCAGAACCAAGACAGCTAAGGCTGTATAAATCTAACATATTATTGCTCTATGTTATTTTCGACTAACCCTGGATGCAGGACCGAAGGAACGAGTGTCTGCAGCTCAAAGAGCCTCAAAGGAGTGTGGCAGAAGCTGAGTAGGGCGCCCGGAGTGTCCCGGGCGCCCCCAAGGTGAATACAAAAAGAAGAAGAGCAAATGTACGCTTCGACAGCTTATAGGCGGGGCACCCCCGTGCTCCCGGGCGCCCCCATGCTCCCGGGCGCCCCGGATGGTCCGGGTGCCCCCAGCTCAAGCTAACGAAGAGGAAGCCAGCGAGAAGCCAACGGATAAGAGTCAACCCGTTCAACCCGGGTGCCCCCAGCATCCCGGGCGCCCCCGTCAAAGTCTAATCCCGAGTTTGAAGGGATCAGAGCTAACCGAGAGGAACTCGGATCAGTTGACACGTGGGGGGGCGCCCCCGACGTTCCGGGCGCCCCCAGTGGCTATAAAAAGGCCCTCGACCCCAAGGCTTTGAACGATCAAGTTTTTCAACGCATTCACGCTCTTCTACTCCCGCGCTCTGCTCCGGAAACCTCCCGACTCGAGATACAAGCGCCGACGACATCCCTCTGCTCCGAAAATACAATCTACACCGGACGTCGGTAACGAAGAGCTACTTTTAAGTTTACTGTACTATTCTTGTAATACATTTTGTAAACTGATTTTGCGCACATATAGAATTGCCCGCAGTAAACGGTCAACGACCGTGGGCCTTGGAGTAGGAGCCGACCGTGACTCCGAACCAAGTAAAAGATCTTGTGCTCGCGTTTTGTGTTTATTACTTCCGCTGCGTAATTTCTCTAACTCTAATCCGAACGACTTACGATATTCACCCCCCCCCCTATCGTTTCTCTCGATCCAACAAGTGGTATCAGAGCGGGGAAGCTCAAATTTGGTGCAACCACCAATTTGGGAGTTTTTCGGATTTACGAAATTTTTTTCATTTTATTTCTTTTCTTTTTTTAATTAACACCACTCGATCTTTTCCGCTTTTTATTTTCAAATAAATAATATCTGTGGGTGGATTTAAAATATTTGAATTTTGAATTTTGAATATCTTTTCCGCCTTTTTCAATTTTGAATTTTCATTTTTTCACCATAAGTTAGAATTGATAAAATGATCAATTTTTGAAAATTTGAGATAAACTTTTTTATTATTATTTTAATATTTTTCTCGAAATTCGTGCTACCTTAAATCAAGCAAATTTTTTCTCAATCATTGAATTCTTACTGTTTCATCATTAATCAAAATTGATAAAGCTAATATTTTCAAAAAAAAATTATCATAAATTTTTTTTATATTTTACCTCGAAATTCGTGCAATATTTATTTTGGGTTATTTTTCCTCCTTCTCCCGCACTACTAATCCAAGACCAAGTCTTGGTACATTTTTGTATTTCTCTTGTGTACGAGGTTTAAAACAAATGGCCAACCAAGAATGGAACAGTGCCCGTCCACCACTCTTCTTTGGCGAGAACTTCAAAACCTGGAAGGGTCTAATGGAATCCCACCTAAAGGCCCATCTAGATCTATGGATGATAATCCAAATGGGGTTTAGATTCCCCACAGAAGATGGGATAGCACTCGCCTGGGACAAATTGGATGAACCAATACTCAACATGATCGAGACAGATGCAAAGGCGACTGCAATCCTACAATGCGGCCTAATAAAAGAAGTATTCAAGCAGATTGGATCATTCAAATGTGCGAAAGAGATGTGGGAAAAACTGATTAATCTACACGAAGAGAGCTCCAATGTTGAGATCTTAGAAGCTCAAGAACAAGTAGCTGAGATTGACTCGACACCCGACATCGAAATCGAACCAGAGTCAAACAACGAGTTTTCTGAGACAAAATCGGTAACTAATTTTGAATCGTTTTCTAAATTAAGGTTAAATAATCAAGCCGATATTGCAATGGTCGAGGAAGGTATAGTTTTTATTGCAGGAAAAACTCCAAGAGAACTGCAAAAGAGGCCTCAACCAATACTTGAGTCCAACTCAGACTCAGAATCTGACGAAGAAGACAATGGAGGAGATCGAACCAAACTGATCCGATCAGCTCGTGATCACTACAAGATGCTAAAGACACAAAAAGGAAAGACGGCAAGTATCAAGGGGGAGATTCCCAACCGGGAATCAAAAGGTAAATTTATAATATTTAAAAATCTAATATTTACCTCAAAGAACGTAATTAATTTATATAAATTAGTTAAGGCTAATATGTTAGAAAACTTAATTCCCAACCTTGCTGACGTTAAAAACCCCGAGTATTATTTCAATTATGATGTGACTTAGATAATTTTTCCTTGTTTGCTTGTTTATTTTCCTTTGCAATCTTAATTTTTTTTTCTTCTTAGATTTAGATTTGGTTAGATTAAGGACCTGATTAAATTGAAACTTGAACAATCTAGTATTAGGACAAGGTTTGATGATAGTACGTTAGGGAAGCCTGACTAAGGAGTCAAGTAGGGTAAGGAGTACCCTATTTGGTCTTTTTAATCCGGTGGAATTAACCGAAGTTACCTCTCCAAATCCTAAACTAGTTAGACCAAAGTTTCTCAGAAAAAAATTTGAAAATGATCTTTCTTTAAAAGGCTTTGTCTAGGAAAGGGTTGTTGATCTAATAAGGCTACGGCTAAAGAAGGTCTCTGTGCCTCGCCAAGACCTGGAAGTCAATTATCGAAACTTACTTTCAAATTATCGTTTGTTAAACTTGAATCTAACACAAGCTTCAATCAAATCATAGCCTTTAATTTAAATTCAAAGATAAAATTTAAAGCATCTCACAAAACAGATAAGAATACCTTATTTTGTCACTTAGAAATGGGTGAGATGCTCAGGACCTAAAAGTTTAGTCCAACCCAATCATCCGTACAAATCAAATTCAACTTAATTATTTTCAATTAATTATTATCAAATTCAACTTAATTATTTTCAATTAATTATTCTCAAAATTCAATTTAATTATTTTCAATCAATTATTTTCAAAATTCAACTTAACAATTTTTAAAATTCAAAGTTAAAATTCTAATTAATTTCAAAATCCTCAAAAATCATTTTAACTTTTAAACTAAGGTTTAATGTTTCAAAATTAACCATTTTCTTTAAATTAAATATTTGTCTCACAAAACCCATAAGGTTAACATGTTTGACCACGTAGAACTGGGTGAGACATCTAGGACCTAAAAGCATGATTCACTATCCTTTTAAATAAAAAAAGTTTGCAAAAGTTATTCAAACATACCTCTAATTTTTAATTTATTATACTGTACCCTACTTTTTCATTCCTAACATTTTTTTAATTTCATGTCAAATATCACAATAAATAAAGTCTAGGGCTTGTTCTGATTTAGTCATTAACTTGGTCAAAATAGTCAACCCTAGTCCACATAGTCAAACCTGGTCAACACTGATATCCCTTAAGGAACTTAGATAAAAGTCAGACTGTGTCGAATATAGGGGAGTGCTTCTTAATCTTTTTCAAAAAATTCAGCTTTTTCAAAAACCTTATGCCCTAAAACTTATTATCATCTCAAAATAAGGTTTTCAAAAGTTGACTCAAAAACCCTCGTATATTACTATCTCTTTGAAAAATTAACATCATGATTTTCGAAAACTGTTCTATCATTCCAAGTTATGTTTTCAAAAATTTATCTCCTTGAAAATTATCATACTCAGAAGGTTATTCAAAATCATTCTTTTGATTTTAATAAACCCTAAAGACACAGAGGAAGGTCCACTTCATGATCTACAAGGACTCCTAGGTTGTGTCAAATTTAGGGGGAGTTTGAGTCAAAAGAAGAATTTCTGAAATATTCTTTTTGGCAATTATTTGTTAGATAATTCTTGTCACGCCCCGAGACCCATGGAGCCGCTGATCCAATATAAAATCGGACAGCACCTCCCCTGTCCGGCGGACAATTTACACATACACATACATACAAATAACACAACCACGCAGTTAAATGGCCTCAGGCCTCAAATCCATGCGGAAACAACGGATATATGACTATAACCATCGTAAAACCAAAGTACGAACTCACCTGAGCTGCCAGGGGGCAGGAACAAAGCCAAAACCCCACGAAGTCCAACATAGGACTCAAAAGTACAATTCCATCGAATAAAATAGGAATACATGTCCAAAACAGGGCAATGGAAGTAAAGTACATAATACAGGGTCCATAACCGTAAATCAACATAAAATAAAACGGAGCAGAGCTCCTCTCGAGCTGGGGACTGGAGGCTAGGGCTCTCCTGGCAGACATCAACCTGAAATTAAGGAAAATAACCAACGGTGTGAGTCCAAAGGAACTCTACGAATACCCAGAATAGATATGCATAGAAAGTTATACTAACAATAAGAGTTCCGCTAATACAGTCTCACATCAACAATAGGGAAAGACTAGTACTGAAAATACTGAGGTAGATACATACCAGAATCCGTCTAACCTGAAAAGAGGGTAATAAATACCAGTGGAACACCAATAGACATATAATCTCAGATAATAAGTCTCCAGTATATGCATGTCAAACAAGTGCAGAAATCAAGTGCAGGAAACAATGCACGATGCAAAATATGCACATGGTGCAATGACATGTGTCACCCCTGACACCAGTCAGATCATCGTACACCTGTCATAGGTGACGTCTGAGAGGGTATAGCTATGACAACTGTACGCACCCTGCTATCACCGCTCCTGAGTGACCGGGTGGACAGGATGCTGGCGGAGATTACGCTCCTACCCCAAGCAATGGAGGAGTCTAGCTCTCATCTCCTCATGGCTCAGTACGAGAAGGGATCCCTGCTGCTACTACGCCCGGACCCACCCTCCAAATAGTGGCCGAACGGAGCAATACAGGGCAAATGCACACACCCTACGGTATCCACTAACCCATGAGTGGTCGTGTTCGCATATCGTGTACCGGAAGATGATAGGCTCAACCACAAGGGAGTCGTTGATCGCCGGCATGCAACAATGCAGAGATGGTGTATGATAGGTACACATACCTCCCTCACCAAGTCCTCAGTATACTAAGTCTCAGTCTGAATCCTATAACAGGAAATACAGGTAACCTGCAAGGTATACTGGCCGGAAACTACTGATCCCTCAATGTCAAATGCAAAAGATACATCACGATATCTAAGCATACATATAGATATGACAATACGTGAGACTGTATGGAACTGTCAGCATAATAACTCAGGGATAAACAACAAGTATCCAGAACAAGCCTAGTAAACAAGGATAGCGTATAATCTTACTGCTATCTATAACAGTCTATGCATAACAACATGACATTATCAGAAAAGATAAGTCAAAGGGTACCCGCCTCCAAGTAAGTGAAATCCGTATCAAGCAGAATGAACCACCCGGCAATAATAATCCGATCAAGCTCCTGTATCAAGGATTGTATTTAATTAGCTATTACACAAATATGATAATTAGCTAATTAATCCTTAAACCATGTTCGGATTAACCTAACCATTTCCTTTCCATTTGATTACCTCTAATTAAATGAAAGGTTTCTAATCACTCAGCGTAATTAAGATTAGGTTCAATTTCTAGATCTAATCCCCCATTTAACCTATTGCTCCAATTGAGCTAAATAGCCACAATAATCCATTCAACTATAAGGTAGCAAAAATCTATTCAAACTCACAGAGTAACCCATAAAGCCATAACATCCACAACATCTCCTTACCTCAATTCACAGACCTTCACAGCAACCAAAAATTAAGGAAAATAGATTCCAAGTCTACTGCAGCCAACTCCAAGCACAGAACATATCTCCGGAAATTCTCAGCAAAGGAATCAAACTCCAACTCAAAAGCTATCAAATGGATCGAATCTTGAGTATGAAATTCCAACAAAACGCAACACAACTATAAACCCAAACCATCCATCCCTTACCTGGAGATCCTGTGATGGCGATGACTCCCCTCTGCTCCGATCAGGTGATCTCTGTCAAAGGAAGACTGATTCTCCTCCCCTACTCTCCAAGGCACTAAGAAGACGAGACAACTAGGGTTAAACCCACCCCTAGCTGCAAAGATCTAAAGGAGAATAATCCAGTTCGACCTAACTCTTACCTAATCCCGTTGAGGCTCCGTGTGAGGGACGATCGGCACCTGATGGAGATACAAGCTTAGGTCCTTCGGGTGCCGCAGAATGGAGTGGAAGTGGGTTGCGATCGTGTGAGATGAGTGGAGAAGGAAGAGATCCGTCTCTTCGGCTCAGTCGAACTAGGAGGAGAGATGGGGTGGCTTCGACTTGCGGCTAGGGCACGTTGGAGAGAAGGGAAGAGAGGTGCTGCGATCGGGCATGGATGGAGTGCGGCGGACATAAATGAGCCCTAACTGCTTTATTGTGGCATTTTGCATTTAATCCACATATTTCCATCTAATTGCAAGACCACCCCTAGGTTTAATCTATTACTCATTAACCCTTGTAACCATTTGTTTTATTATATTTTGGTCCCTAAATTTGTGTCCAAGGACTCGGAAGCCCCGGAACCTATCTGGTAATCCTCCGGAAATTTTCGGGACCTAGTCAAAAGTGTCGGATTTAACATCCTCCCCCACTAATAAAAAAATTTGGTCTCTAAATTTCGATATTCACTATAGTAAACACTATCAAGAAGTATGCTGATATAAATACTGAACAGTAACTACTCGTACATACCTCAAGTGAACAGGTGGGGGTAGCGAGCTCGGATGACATCCTCAAGCTCCCAAGTAGCCTCCTCATCTGAGTGATGCTGTCATCCGACTTTAACCAGCCGGATTGTCTTGTTCCACAACTGATGCTCTCGGTGACCCAAAATCCGTACAGGAATCTCCTCGTAAGTCGCGTCAGGCTGAAGTGGAACCGAGACATCTGACAACACGTGGGAAGGATCTGGTACGTATCTACTCAGCATCGATACGTGAAATACATCGTGTACACCAGTAATGAATGGTAGAAGGGCCAAACGATAAGCAACTGCTCCAACCCTCTCCAGAATCTGGAACGGACCGATGTAACGCGGAGCAAGCTTACCTCGAAGACCGAATCGTTTCACCCCTTTCGTGGGTGAAACTCGCAGATATATGTGATCACCTACGGAGAACTCCAGAGGTCTCCATCTCTGGTCGGCATAGCTCTTCTGACGATCCTGTGCCTCAGATATCCTGCGTTTGATAGTACAGACTAACTCTGCCTCGTGCTGAGCTCTCTGAGGTCCTAGCAACTGGGACTCCCCAACCTCCTCCCAGAGGGTGGGTGTCCGACAAGGCCTACCATACAACGCCTCATACGGTGTCATCTGGATAGCCGCATGATAACTGTTGTTGTAGGCGAACTCGACAAGATGCAGCCAAGTGCCTCCAAAATCCATAACACAGGCACGTAGTAAGTCCTCTAAGGTCTGGATGGTACGCTCTGACTGACCATCGGTCTGCGGATGGAAGACGGTACTAAATCTGAGCTCGGTACCCATGGCCTTCTGCAGACTCTGCCAGAAGCGTGAGGTGAAACGCGGATCTCGGTCTGATATAATACTCATCGGAACACCATGCAACCGAACAATCTCTCTACAGTATAACTCTGCTAGTCTGTCCAAGGAGTCTGTCCTCCGAATGGCCAAAAAGTGTGCGGATTTGGTTAATCGATCAACGATCCCAAATCGCATCGTGTCCTCGCTGAGTCCTCGGTAATCCTACCACGAAATTCATAGTAATGCGTTCCCACTTCCACTCAGGAATGGGAATCCTCTGAAGTAGTCCAGCAGGTCTCTGGTGCTCAACCATAACCTGCTGGCAAACTAGACATCTTGCTACAAAATCCGCGATGTCTTTCTTCATGTCGTTCCACCAGTAGGAACATCTCAGATCCCGATACATGCGGGTGGCACCCGGATGGATAGCAAATCGGGAGCGATGTGCCTCCTATAATAGCTCCTCCATAACAGGGTGTGTCTCGGGTACGTAAAGTCTCCCGCGAAAACACAAGGCATCCGCATCGTCTCATGTAAAATCAGACTGCTGCTCTGTGGCTGCTCGACTGTCAAGGAACTGCAGATGCTGATCGCTTCCCTGAGCCTCTCTGATCCTCGTCCGAATGGAAGACTGAGCAACAATGGTCGCCAGAATACCCCTCTCAGTCTGCCCCTGCTCCTCTAGATCCAACGCTGAGACACCCTGAACTAGCTCGGTAACTGATGCCCGGAGGCAGGCCAAAGTCCCTCTGGACTTCCTGCTCAATGCGTCCGCCACAACATTAGCTTTCCCAGGATGGTAGCTAATGGTGCAATCATAATCCTTAAGGAACTCCATTCATCTCCTCTGTCGGAGATTGAGTTCCTTCTGCATAAAAAGGTATTTGAGACTCTTATGATCAATGAAAATCTCAAAAGTAATACCGTACAGGTGGTGCCTCCAAATCCTCAAAGCAAAGATGATGGCGGCCAACTCCAAATCATGAACCGGATAGTTCTTCTCATGCTCCTTCAGCTGTCGAGAAGCATAAGATACTACCCGTCCGTGATGCATCAGAACTGCGCCTAACCCCTGATGAGATGCGTCGGTATACAGCACGAATCCGTCCTCTCCTGATGGAAGAACGAGGACGGGTGCCGACACTAATCTCTGCTTCAGCTCCTGGAAACTAGCCTCACAAGCCTCTGTCCATGTGAATTTCACGCCCTTCCTGGTAAGGCGTGTCAACGGCATAGCTATGCTCGAGAAGCCCTCAACAAATCGTCGGTAGTAGCCGGCTAGTCCCAAGAAACTGCGAACCTCAGTAACTGACTTCGGCTGCTCCCAGCTGGTAACAGCCTCGATCTTCTGGGGATCTACTGAGATGCCTCTGCTAGATACCACGTGTCCCAGAAAACCTACTGATGACAACCAAAAGGCACATTTGCTGAACTTCGCATATAGACGCTCTCGTCTGAGAGTCTCCAATACGATGCGAAGATGCTGTGCATGCTCCTCCTCGGAATGAGAGTAGACTAAGATGTCATCAATGAATACTATGATGAACTGATCCAGATACTCCAGAAATATGCGGTTCATCAAGTCCATGAATACCGCCGGAGCATTGGTAAGCCCAAATGGCATTACCAAAAACTTGTAGTGTCCATATCTGGTGCGGAACGCTGTCTTCTGGACATCTGACTCCCTGACCCTCAATTGATGATATCCGGATCGCAGATCAATCCTGGAATACACAGATGTGCCCCTGAGCTGATCAAATAAATCCTCAATCCGTGGCAGGGGTACTTATTCTTGATGGTCACTGCATTCAACTGCCTATAGTCGATGCACAACCTTAAAGAACCGTCTTTCTTCTTCACGAAGAGAACTGGGGAACCTCATGGTGAGACACTAGGTATGATGAATCCCCTGTCCAATAACTCTTGGAGCTGGACCATCAACTCGTCCAACTCTCTCGGTGCCATACGATACAGAGCTTTTGATGCCGGCGAAGTCCCCGGTATCAGCTCAATAGTGAACTCCACTTGCCTCCTGGGAGGCAAACCCGGTAGCTCCTCTGGAAATACATCCTGATATTCTCGGACCACTGGAACGTCCGAGAGAGGAGGGCTACTGCTGTCGTCGGTGGTAAGAAATGACAGTAAAAAACCCTGACAACCGTGAGATAGCAATCTCTGTGCCTGAAGCGCAGAAATAACCGATAAGCCCTCATCCCTGATGCCAGTGAAATCCCACGAGGGTTGGTCCGGAGGCCGAAAAGTGACCACCCTCGTCTGGCAATCGACTGTGGCATGATAAGCGGTAAGAACATCCATACCAAGAATAATATCGAAGTCCACCATCTCCAGAACTAACAAATTAACCGTGAGGGTAATACTATCGAAATCTAATGGGCATGCTCTGACCTCCTGTGTAATACTCAAGATCTCTCCTGAGGGTAAGGATACAGATAACTGTTGTAATCTAGCGGTAGGCAATCTACCAATCCTACTCATGAATATCCGCGATATGAAAGAGTAAGAACTACCAGTATCAACTAATAGCTCAGCAGGAAAGGCATAAAGAGAAATAGTACCGCGAAATACCGATCCGTCGGCCCGCTGGGCCTCCTCTCGAGTGACAGCATAGATCCGTCCAGTCTCAGGCGGTGGTGGTGGCACGGCTGGGTACTGCTGAGGTGGGAACTGCAACTGAGACTGAGGCTGCTGAACTGACCCTCCCACCGGGTACTGAGGCTGCTGCATCACAGACTGATAAGCTGGATAAGTCTGCTGTAGAGGTCCTGAAGCTGGGCTCTGAGATAAGGCTGAGGTGTAACTGGCCTCGTGTCCTAGCATACCGTATGCAGGTGCTGGTGGGGCAGCATGCGGCTGGCGGAATGAAGGCTGAGTCCTCCGTCCGCCTCTATGAGCTCCTGACTGCCCCGAATGTC
This sequence comes from Boesenbergia rotunda, assembly GCA_024364735.1. Taxonomy (NCBI): domain Eukaryota; kingdom Viridiplantae; phylum Streptophyta; class Magnoliopsida; order Zingiberales; family Zingiberaceae; genus Boesenbergia; species Boesenbergia rotunda. Next base: position 237,798 of record JAGFNQ010002623.1, on the reverse strand, counting down.
CAGTCTGGCTAGTGGCTCCCGTCCTCTCATTCTGTGCCTTCAAGGCACAGTCCCGGCTCAAGTGTCCTGGTAGTCTGCAGTAGTAGCATACGGCCTGCTCCAGGCGACAGTCTGCTACTACGTGCTCTCTGGATCCGCAACGGGTACAGTAAGATGTCGGTGCAGTCTTCTTCCGGTCTTGCTGAGAAGACTGGAAGGATCCGGTGGAAGAACGTCTCGACTTCTGGGGCTTAGAGGATGCCCCAGAAGTGCCAGAAGCTGCCTGAGTGTGGCTGTCGCGCTTCCGTCCAGTAGTCTGCGGCTGCTGTGTCTGAGCTGAGTCCGCTACCGCCTGCTTCCCCTTCTTCTTACCCCCAAACAGTCTGTGCTGAGTCATCTCAATAATGAGCGCTCGCTCTAATGCCTCTCGATAGGAGGTCGGGACAAATCCTGACATACGAGTCTGAATGTATGCCGCTAGACCCTGATGAAACTGAGTCATCCTCTCCATGTCGTCTGCAACCATGTGAGGGCAATACTCTGATAGGCGGTTAAACTCCGCCTCATACTCCAGTACTGATAGGTCTCCCTGCTTGAGAACCATGAACTCCTGTCGCCTAGCCATGCGGAACGCTGCTGGAAGGTACCTCGCCTCAAATGCCTCCCGGAATGTGTCCCAGGTGACGTACTCCTCGCCAATGACGGTCTGCTGCGTAGTCCACCAAGCATACGCCTGATCTCGCAGATGATAAATGGCCAACTCAGCCTTCTCCCATTCCGAACACGTCAGATAACGAAAAGTACTCTCAAGTGTCCTGATCCACTCTCGGGCCGCAGCTGGATCCGGTCCTCCCTGGAATAAAGTGAATCGGCCCTTTACGGACGCCGCCAACATCGGAATCGGGCTCGATCTCTAACGCCATCGGTAAGAGCAAATACCGCAGGGGGCACGGTGGAACATCCCGGTGCAGGAATCATAGAAGGAGCCGTAGGCATGATCGGGGTGGACACCACAGGTGGTACCATAGGTACAGTAGAAAATCCGGGGGTAACAAATGCCGGTGAGACTGAAGGGAGCACCGGGGCCTGCATCGTAGTCTGAGTAGGGGGATACGCTGCAGTAGTCATAGTCGGGGGTGCAGTAGCATACGATGGTGCCGGTACTGCTGATGGCGTAGTCTGATAATACAGACCCGGTGCTGCTGGTGGAACTGTAGAATACATCGGAGCAAGTACAGGCGTCTCCGATGGGGTAGTGGGGATAACCGGGGCAGGTACCACCGAGGTAACTGCGGGATGCGTCGGAATAGGTGTCTCTGGCGGAACTGCAGGGAACACCGGTGCAGATCCTACCGGTACTGAATGTGTCGGTAGTGGTACGACCGCTGACACAGTGAATACTATCGGACTAGATACAGCAGGAGGGGCAGTAGTGACTGCTGATGGGAAAGGAGTAGGGACCCTCTGAGTCGGGGAACCCTGACCCCTCTGGATGTCCTGCGGAGTCTGACCTCGACTATCAGGCTCTCTATCAGTGGTCCTCTCAGATGGCTCAACAGCCGGAGGCTCTACAGTCCTCTTCCGTGGCCGCCCCGACCACGTCTTGGTGCAGGAATATGAGCATCTCGCGTCATACCTGTTAAATTATTAACGAGTATTATAACCATAACCAATAGGCTAACTTTAAAATTACCTATTTGCTGCCTGGAGAAGTCCTGTCGCTGCCAAGTCCCAAGTTGCTATCGCATCGCAACCATAACCTTAAAGATCCGTAATGTACTCGGATGAATAATATCATACCCGAGCTCCGACACCTACCAGTTCAGTGTCAGATTTAAATTCCAAAAAATTCACGAATCGATGGTATCCCGCATCCTGGGCTTGATACCCAAAATAAGTTGGTATCAGATTTCCGTAAAACCCGAATCCGAAAAACAAGGATCGCAAAACTTAGGCTCTGATACCAAAAATAAATTATCACGCCCCGAGACCCTGGAGTCGCTGATCCAATATAAAATCGGAGAGCACCTCCCCTGTCCAGCGAACAATTTACACATACACATGCATACAAATAACACAACCACGCAGTTAAATGGCCTCATGCCTCAAATCCATGCAGAAACAACGGATATATGACTATAACCATCGTAAAACCAAAGTACGAACTCACCTGAGTTGCCGGGGGCAGGAACAAAGCCAAAACCCCCACGAAGTCCAACATAGGACTCAAAAGTACAATCCCATCTAATAAAACAGGAATACATGTCCAAAACAGGGCAACGGAAGTAAAGTACATAATACAGGGTCCATAACTGTAAATCAACATAAAATAAAACGGAGCAGAGCTCCTCTCAAGCTGGGGACTAGCGGCTAGGGCTCTCCTGGCAGACATCAACCTGAAATTAAGGAAAATAACCAACGGTGTGAGTCCAAAGGAACTCTGCGAATACCCAGAATAGATATGCATAGAAAGTTATACTAACAATAAGAGTTCCGCTAATATAGTCTCATATCAACAATAGGGAAAGACTAGTACTGAAAATACTGAGGTAGATACATACCAGAATCCGTCTAACCTGAAAAGAGGGTAATAAATACCAGTGGAACACCAATAGACATATAATCTCAGATAACAAGTCTCCAGTATATGCATGTCAAACAAGTGCAGAAATCAAGTGCAGCAAACAATGCACGATGCAAAATATGCACATGGTGCAATGACATGTGTCACCCCTGACACCAATCAGATCATCGTACACCTATCATAGGTGACGTCTGAGAGGGTAGAGCTATGACAACTGTACGAACCCTGCTATCACCGCTCCTGAGTGACCAGGTGGACAGGATGCTGGCGGAGACTACGCTCCTACCCCAAGCAATGGGGGAATCTAGCTCTCATCTCCTCGTGGCTCAGTATGAGAAGGGATCCCTAGCTGCTACCACGCCCGGACCCACCCTCCAAATAGTAGCCGAACGGAGCAATACATGGAAAATGCACACACCCTACGGTATCCACTAACCCATTAGTGGTCGTGTGCGCATATGGTGTACCAGAAGACGATAGGCTCAACCACAAGGGAGTCGCTGATCGCCGGCATGCAACAATGTAGAGATGGTGTATGATAGGTACACATACCTCCCTCATCAAGTCCTCAGTATACTAAGTCTCAGTCTGAATCCTATAACAGGAAATACAGGTAACCTACAAGGTATACTGGCCGGAAACTACTGATCCCTCAATGTCAAATGCAAATGATACATCACGATATCTAAGCATACATATAGATATGACAATACGTGAGACTGTATGGAACTGTCAGCATAATAACTCAGGGATAAACAACAAGTATCCAGAGCAAGCCTAGTAAACAAGGATAGTGTATAATCTTACTGCTATCTATTACAGTCTATGCATAACAACATGACATTATCAGAAAAGATAAGTCAAAAGGTACCCGCCTCCAAGTAAGTGAAATCCGTATCAACAGAAAGAACCACCCGCCAATAATAATCCGATCAAGCTCCTGTATCAAGGATTGTATTTAATTAGCTATTACACAAATATGATAATTAGCTAATTAATCCTTAAACCATGTTCGAATTAACCTAACCATTTCCTTTCCATTTGATTACCTCTAATTAAATGAAAGGTTTCTAATCACTCAGCGTAATTAAGATTAGGTTCAATTTCTAGATCTAATCCCCCAATTAACCTATTACTCCAATTGAGCTAAATAGCCACAATAATCCATTCAACTATAAGGTAGCAAAAATCTATTCAAACTCACAGAGTAACCCATAAAGCCATAACATCCACAACATCTCCTTACCTCAATTCACAGGCCTTCATAGCAACCAAAAATTGAGGAAAATAGATTCCAAGTCTACTGCAGCCAACTCCAAGCACAGAACATATCTCCATTATTTCTCAGTAGAGGAATCAAACGCCAACTCAAAAGCCATCAAATGGATCGAGTCTTGAGTATGAAATTCCAACAAAACGCAACACAACTATAAACCCAAACCATCCATCCCTTACCTGGAGATCCTGTGATGGCGATGCCTCCCCTCTGCTCCGATCAGGTGATCTCTGTCACAGGAAGACTGATTCTCCTCCCCTACTCTCTAAGGCACTGAGAAGACGAGACAACTAGGGTTAAACCCACCCCTTAGCTGGCAAAGATCTAAAGTGAGGAATCATCCACGTTTCGACCTAACTCTTACCTAATCCCGTTGAGGTCCTCCGTGTGAGGGACGATCGGCACCTGATGGAGATACAAGCTTAGGTCCTTCGGGTGCCGGCGAGAATGGGAGGTGGAAGGTGAGGTTGCGATCGTGTGAGATGAGTGGAGAAGGAAGAGATACTGTCTCTTCTGGCTGCAGTCGAAACCAGAGAGGGAGAGATTGGGGTGGCTTCGACTTGCGGCTAGGGCACGTTGGAGGAGAAGGGAAGAGAGGCGCTGCGATCGGGCGTGGATGGAGTGCGGCGAACACAAAATGAGCCTTAACTGGCCTTTATTCGCTGGTCATTTTGCATTTAAATCCACATAATTTCCGTCTAATTGCAAGACCACCCCTAGGGTTTAAAGTTATGTACTCATTAACCCTTTAACCATTTGTTTCATTACATTTTGGTCCCTAAATTTGTGCCCAAGGACTCACAAGCCCCAGAACCTATCTGGTAATCCTCCGGAAATTTTCGGGACCTAGTCAAAAGTGTCGGATTTAACAATTCTTATAATTTAAATCAAACCTTAAAACTCAGAGGAAGATTGCTTGTAGTCAACAAGCTTCCTAGGACTGGGTCAAGTTTAGGGGGAGATCAAATTAAAAGAATTATTGAACAGTTTCAAAATTAGATGTTTTCATGCACTGCACGTTTAAAATCTTTTTGAGAACTTAAATAATTTTTCTTTCAAAATACCGTTATTTTATTTTTCAAAATTCTTATGGCTTATGAAATTATTTTTGAAATAATATTTACTTGGGTTGGAGAAATTTCCAGGACACTTAGGAAAATGTCCTTGTAGTCAACAAGGTTTCCTAGGATTGTGTCAGATTGGAAAAGAAACCTAGTCAAGTAAAATATTATGTTTTCAAAATGCATAATACTTTTCAAAAATTATTTATAAGTCTAATAGTTTTCAAAAACAGTACTTAAATTTTCCAAAAAGGCTCAATCAGTTTTTTTTATTAGTACTTAGATTTGTCAAAAATGCATAACATCCTGCGAAAGTACTAATACTTTTTTAAAGCACTAATATTTACAAAGTACGAATATTTTTTAAAAAAGTGCAATACTAAATATGTTTCAAAAAAAAACAATTTGTTCAATCTTTTTCAAAGTGAAAATGTGTTTCAAATTTTCTTTTGCATAACATTTTTTTGTATTCTTCCAAATGCACTATCTGTTAAATGAAAATATATTTTTTAAATCTTTTCAAATAAAATTTTTTCTAAGGCAATAGTGTCCTATGTGCGTGAATTTTCTAAAGACTTGCCTAGAAATACAAAAAATTTTAAAATTGCACAATACCTTTCAAAGTGGAGTTTTATTGGTGCAATTTAAGCTTTTTGCTAGGCTTTCAAGAGTTATACTAAGTATTTTTATGTCTTCAAAACTCGTAGGCTCTGATACACAAACATTTTCTTAAAACTTATTTTAAAATATATTTCTTTATTGATATATATATAGCCAAGGGGGAGAGCAAGAAAGAGAGAAAGGAACCTTTTTTATCTCCTTTTCGAAAAGCAAAAATTTCTAAGTGTTTTAAAGTTTTTAAGTGCATGTTTTTCCTAAGTAAAATTTTTCTTAGTAAACAAAATTTGTCTGAGCAAAATCTTTTTGAAAATGTTAGCAAATGTTCCTAAGTAAAGTTTGTTTAGTGAAAAACTTGTCTAGAAAATTCTTAAAAATTTTGTTTTTTTTTAATACACAAAGTATTTTCAAGCATATTCTTCTAAGTGTGCAAATTCTTTTAAAATAAAATTTTCCCAATTCTCAAAGTTGAAATTTTTTTTGGAAAATTTGGATTCAAAATTTTGCCTAAGTAATTTATTTTGTAAAAGCTTTTAACAAAATTTAGGCTTGCTTTTCAAAAGTGTTTGTTGATACAAATTCTTTTAGTCTTTTTGAAACACCTTGTCAAAAACTTATTTTTGGTAAAACTTAAAACTCCCTATTAGAAACCTTGTTCGCCCATGTATGTTTTTGATATATGTCAAAGGGGGAGGAAAGGTCAAAGTTAAGTGTTTTAAGTGTTTTAACACAAGTATTCAGGGTTTTAGGGGGAGTATGAGAAATTAAAAAAAAATTCAACTCTACATTTATTCTGTTCATAAACAGTTATACTTCATTGTTTACCTTATGTTCTTAACTGTTATAAGTTTTTAACTTAACTTTGAATTGTGTTGCCATAAATCAAAAAGGGGGAGATTGTTGGTACAGGAAGCACCATATCGAACCTTGTTTTGATATTAGCAAAGGATTCAAAGTTAAGTTCATTTGTGATCTAATAAAGTTACTTGAGTGTGCAGAAAGAAGTCCTAGCGAAGGGCTGCTAGACACCTGGCGAACGAATGCCAGGATATAAAGCCCTAGCGAAGGACTGCTAGGCACCTGGCGAAGGAATGCCAGGATACAAAGACCTAGCGAAGGACTGCTAGGCACCTGGCGAAGGACAGCTTGGTACTGAAGACCTACCGAAGGACAGCTAGGCACCTAGCGAAGGACTGCTGGGCAAAAGTCCAACCGGAGGAGCCGGTTGGCATCAGGTAAATTCTCCCGAGAGGAGTAGGTGAGGACGCGTTCCCCGTTGAGGGAACAGTAAGCGTCGGTTCGACCTAGGGCTCCATTTTGGAGACCCAAAGTCAGAACCAAGACAGCTAAGGTTGTATAAATCTAACATATTATTGCTCTATGTTATTTTGGACTAACCCTGGATGCAGAACCGAAGGAACGAGTGTCTGTAGCTCAGTGAGCCTCAAAGGAGTGAGGCAGAAGCTGAGTAGGGCGCCCGGAGTGTCCCGGACGCCCCCAAGGTGAATACAAAAAGAAGAAGAGCAAATGTATGCTTCGACAGCTTATGGGCGGGGCGCCCCCGTGCTCCTGGGCGCCTCCATGCTCCCGAGCGCCCTGGATGGTCCGGGCGCCCCCAACTCAAGCTAACGAAGCGGAAGTCAGCGAGAAGCCAACGGATAAGAGTCAACCCAGTCAACCCGGGTTGCCCCCAGCTTCCCGGGCACCCCCGTCAAAGTCTGATCCCGAGTTTGAAGGGATCAGAGCTGACCGAGAAGAACTCAGATCAGTTGACATGTGGGGGGGCGCCCCCGACGTTCCAGGCGCCCCCAAGGGCTATAAAAAGGCCCTCGACCCCAAGGCTTTGAACGATCAAGTTTTTCAACGCATTCACGCTCTTCTACTCCCGCGCTCTGCTCCGGAAACCTCCCGACTCGAGATACAAGCGCCGACGACGTCCCTCTGCTCCGAAAATACAATCTACACCGGACGTCGGTAACGAAGATCTACTTTTAAGTTTACTGTACTATTCTTGTAATACATTTTGTAAACTGGTTTTGCGCACATATAGAATTGCCCGCAGTAAACGGTCAACGACCGTGGGCCTTGGAGTAGGAGCCGACCGCGACTCCGAACCAAGTAAAAGATCTTGTGTTCGCGTTTTATGTTTATTACTTCCACTGCGTAATTTCTCTAACTCTAATCCGAACGACTTACGATATTCACCCCCCCCCCTCTATCGTTTCTCTCGATCCAACAACTTTTACCTTGAAAAAATGTTGAACTCTATTTCTTTAAATGATTTTGTTATTTGCTTAAAATATCTGTTTTAACTTAACATTTGAACTAGGTTGTCATAAATCATCTGTTTTAACTTAACATTTGAACTAGGTTGTCATAAATCAAAAAGGGAGAGATTATTAGTGCCGGAAAAACCAGATCGAACCTGATTTTGATAATGGCAAAGAGTTCAATGTTAAGTATGCTATTTGATCTAACGTGTTTCACTAAGTGTGCAAGAAAGTTCTAGTTTACCTAGGCACGAAGTCTTGACCTGCAGGGTTGTGCACGAAGTCCAGGTCAAGGATAGGGCACGAAGTCTTGGCGGAGGGCTGGGCACCGAAGACCTGACCAAGGGTCAAGCACCGAAGACGTAATCCGGAAGATCGGGCAGAAGTCATAGCCAAGCGAGGACAACGGACAGAAGTAGTGATAGGTCAAGGTATGGACATCTCGAGATCCGAAAGCTTCGAAGGCCGAGCAAAAGTATAACCGGAGGTGCCGATTGACAAAAAGTAACTTCTCCAAAGTGGAGTAGGTGAAGATGCGTTCCTCGGAAGAGGGAACAATAGGCATCGGTCCGACCTAGGATTTCATTTTTGAAATCCAAAGTCAAGATCGAACAGCTCCGACTGTTGGACATACTTTTCATTTTATATATTTTACATATTATTTGTTGTTTGGACTAACACTATGTTGCAGCTGAAAATATTGGACATCAGTAGCTTCCAGGGCGCCCGAGAGGTCTCAAGCGCCCAAGAGGTTAAGTGCCTGAGAGGTCTCGGGCGCCCGAGTATACAGGTGCCCGAGAGGTCTCGAGCGCCCCAGAGTGAAAAACTCAGCGGGGCGAGGCTGAGTTGGCGGCTATTGATTAGACGTGCCACGCCACCAACACAGGTGCCCTAGAGCTCTCAAGCGCCCGAGAGAGGATAAAATTTGGCTCCGTCAACGCATCACCGTGTGGCTGAAGCGCTGAGTTAGGGCATCCGAGTGTTTGTATATAAGGGTTTTCGAGCTCCAGCTTTTAACATCAATTCTACACACCATTTGCGCTCAAGTTTGCTACTCTAAAGTGATCTAGGAACTCCGATAATGACGCGCTGCTTCCGATCTTTAATTAGGAGTTGTTGGTATAATTTTAGTGTTTTTCTTTGTACTTAAACTTGCATATTTTGTAACATTCTTTCTACTTATAGCATTGCCCAACGAAAATGATCAATGACTATAGGCTTTAGAGTAGGAGTCATTATAAACTCCGAACCAAGTAAAAAATAAAACTGTTAGTATTGTTTTAACTTGATCTTTTTTTATTTCCGCTGCGTTTACTCTTTTGAATCCGAAAATTTTGAAACGATATTTATCCCCTCTCTCTATCGATCTCACAGACATGTCAACAACTCGGACTAATAGATTGGTGGGTCGACAACTCAATAACTCGGACTAGTTTGATAAGTCAGGATGTTAGACTAGCTCGACAGTTCGGAATAACTCAACAGGTCAGCAAGTCGAACTAGCTTGGACCAGCTTAGCAACTCGACTCAGTCCGATAGCTAAGATCAGCATGGCGACTCAATCAAGTGTGACCAGATCATGATGACTCAGTGAGATGAGCTACCGAGGGGTGGGGTCACGTAGGCAAGTCCTATCAAGAAAGTCGAGATTGAAATCAAACACTGGCTACCATACTACGTGCAAAATTAATATTTCAACTTTCTTTATTAGACAACATCTATACATCTACAGATTCAATCATTCAATGTAGACACTACTTAATAAAACTTTAACAAAATCTTGTGATGACTTATTTAAGTTATATTCTAGATAAAAGTATCTTATGAAAACTTATGTAGATAAAAATTTGAATACGGGACCACGAGGAGGGAAGAGGGAGGATGAGGCCTAAAGTCTAATTCAAAACAATTGTTTTAGAATAAATCTAATTGTCTTATTAAACATTAATAGGTTTGGTCAATCTAATTGATTGAAGGATCAAATTTAAATACTAAGAAAAATGTATATAACAATCAATCAACTATTGCTTGGCTGTCTAAGGGGGATAGATCTAAAGGATTTTCTATTAACATAGGACAATGTGTGTTTGAATTCATATAACCACACTCTTAGAAAGATTTAATCTTGTCATTCCCATCTAGAAAATAATTATACATTCAATATAGTACGAGAGTGACATTATGGTAAGATGAAAAAAAAAATTATGTAACAGAGTTCATGGATTATGTTAACAAGTGCGTGTATTATTCATAAGTGGTGTCAATATTGTCAAACCTGTAGGAACTACCCCAGCCAATGAATACCCTCACTAGATCATTCAGTTCTACTACAAAGACAACCTGCACTGGATGATCCCGTTCTAGTGCATAAGTCTTGCAAATTTTAAATCTTATTCTAAGATCACAAATGTGATCAAACTCTAAGCTTCTTTCATGAGGTAGCCAAACAAGCAATATAGGGACGTTATTAGGATTCATTATTTTAGGTATTCCTCCCAATCTATAGTTATATTCATTTTTTTATAACTTTCAACCTTTAAGTTTATTTCATACTTACAAATAAATCTCTAACATATTCACAATTGAATCATGAGTACGAGTTTTCGATCTTCTTTAACAATATTTTAATGAAGATGACAAAAGATAATTCACTCGTCCCAACGCTCTTACCAATTAGTTCTAAAGCCAACACGGAGGAGATTTATCTCAGAGGGCTACTAGCTCGGATGCTGTGACTAGCGCATGGGAAGGACATGTAATGATTTTGCTAAATTTTGACTCTCAGACCTCAAAGTTATAATATCATATGTGTTAATCATCAATCTATCTCATAGGAACAATAATATTTTAATTAAGCACTGACTAGGTATGGCTAATTTTATTAGATTGTATCTTCTCTTTTTAAAAGTGATAATTCATTTGTATTGTCCTTTGCCATATGCATCTGATAGTTTGATTGTCATTCCACTAGCGGATAGATTTGCTAGACATAAATTAATTTTCAAGGGATGCATACCTTTAGAAAAAAAAACTCCTTCCACCCCTTAAACATTTGACAGACGATTATAAATTGATTTTGATTTACTTCCCTTCACATAATCTAAAAATAAATTATGAAGAATATCTATGATGAACATACTCACTTTTTGCTACCATAATAATTTGATTGCCATAATATAATTTCACAGATCTATAGGAACATATCCCAACTTAATAATCAATTGATTCAGTCAAAGAGTTCATTTTACAAGGATAATAATCCCTATGTTCCCGCTATAACCGACCTAGTTAACGATAGTATTAATTTTGCTTTTCTAAAATATTGCCACTTGAAGAATCTTGTAGCATGTTGTGAATAGTTAAATGGTAGGAGCCTATTAATAAGTATCAAAGTATCTCATTTATCGATTTTGATATAATTTATTTTTCCTTGGAGGTACTATAAGAATACAAAAACTACCTCCTTAATGATCATGACATGAGGACTTGTGAAATTGACCCAGGCCTGCAAACAGTCTGGTGATCATGGTTCATATTGAAAGCAAGATCACCTCTACAATAGATTAGGTTTTCCCTTGCAATCTTTTGAAATAAAGTCCATAATATGAAACAAACGAACCCATTTCTAGTTAGAAATAACACATTCTCATATTTACTAGTTGAATATATAAATATTAACTAGCATTATCCTCCTTTCAGTGAAAAGTAGCAAAACCCAGCATGCAAATTGTAACATATTTGATACTCGAAGGTTGATCCATCACTGAAATGAAAGTACATGAGTTCGACTCTTGTTACATCGTCATCAATGGCAAGATAAAGCATTCTGAAACAACTGGCACGTTTGATCTGCTTGGAAATCAATAATAAAGGGTCCCAAGAATATCATCCTCTCTGAAGAGGTGAAACCTGAAACAGCCCAATACTTACATTAGAACATGAAGATTCATGCTACCATAGCAGGTCTCAAATACATTGGCCAAGTATATCAAGCAATTGAGATAAACACACTAAGTAATAAGAGTTAGCCATCTGATCTACTTAATAACTATACTAACAACAATCAGTTATGTTTAATGGCAGCAGACTATTATAAAGTCATCATTCTTTAAGAGATGCCTTCCTTATGAGGTTAATAGTTTACAATTTTTTCCTACTAACTGATCTAATCGATTAGCTCAGCACTTGTCCCAAAAGTAGAAATTGTAATTAGATGGTTCTCCTTCATGCAAGGACAATGTTGCATTTGACGAGCCCAAAACTGGCAAATGAATTAATGAAATACCACTTAGAATTGATTGGCACCAATTTTGTCTCAGGCCTCAGTATATATATATATATACCCTGACCTTGACCTTTATAAGAAGCAAGGGCAGATAGGAAGGGAGAAGAATTCATCCCATATCCCACTCCACTTCCAATATGAAGCAGGGATGAGAATTGAAAGATCAGCTCCACCCCGTCACATTATCATCCCTAATTTACATCTGATAATTTTTTGTGATTATGCTGCACACTATTTTCTAAAGATAACAAATACTAGGGACAGGTCTAACAACCTCCAATTTCTTTCACAGTTTGTGGATTGTAATGGATTCGAAGTTCAATGGAATCCTGTTAATTATCAAAGTCAATCAAGGTGTTCCCATGAATTGCTTCGATCCCGTTCCATCATGAATTGCTTCTTTCCTTTCCTTTTGTTTCTTTGCCGGTGTTTGGATCAATAGTAGTTCCGGAATATACGATGATAGCAATAGTTCGGTGCCTACTTTTACTTGGACAGATTACCTTCAGGTCCAATAACACTTTAATATGCTTTTTTTTAAGGAATCTTACATTTGAGACGTAACATGCTTCAATGACCCGTCTTTAATAGTTAATTCGGGATTTTTAAAATCCAACTTGCACTTAAATCTCAATGAATCGGACGGGACAATAGTGCATGCAGCCTGGCAGAATTGAAGGCGTTGACCTGGGCTGTCCTTTTTACATATAGCTTTACCCAACTTTTAACGGACCGGAACACCACTTTGCTTCTTACGGGTTAAATTGCAATGAATATAGTTTTCTCACAGAGAAGCTGATGGAGCAAAGCCACTCACCGACAGGGCATCAAGTGCATGCCAACAAGGGGGAAGAAGACGCGACGTACTGAAGCTGCCACGCATTGGTGGTGTACGACAGCGTCAGCCGATGGCGCCGATGACTTCTTCATCTCGGCCAACCACGGGCGGAGCGACGTCCAGGACTACCCGGTCGACACCCCGGGGCGTGCGTCTTGTATTCAAAAAGGGACACATTCTGATTCCCAGCGGTATAACCACAAAACATGTCAGAGAAAGAGGAAGCAGCCTTGGTGACAACGCTCGTAACCCACAGTCCAAGAGCCGGCAGAGTAAATCACGCGAACGGGCTCCGCCACAGATGAGTTCTGGGCCAAGGAGCGGAGGAGGTCGAGGTAAATTTTATTCTTGAATAACGTCAAACGCTTCTTCGAATCATGAATAGGCTTCTTTCGGAGCAGATGAAACAGATGCGACTCTTCTTTCGAGCTCGAATCCTAAAATTGATTCCTGCGATCTAGGTGAGATCGTTTGCCTCCGGGCCTATGGTGCAGCAGTAGGGTGACTGATCGCTATCTTAGACATTCGTAGTTCGATCCTCAGCTACGGCGTATTTGTAGGAATTTTTCCTTCAAATGGGACGCGAACCCTGGGACGTTGAGCTTCTAGACCGCCCACTGCGAGCGCTTCCCGATTTACCCTAGCGGCCAGTAGAAAATTTCCGTGAGACCGGGCCAGTCGCCCGAGGTTGGAAAAACCTCGTTAATTATTTTTTTTCGTTTGTCATTTCTATATATCAGGATCGTAAATTCTAAGTCATCATTTTCTGAAAATCAACCACCGTCAATTACGTCAAAAAAGTTATGAACCCATAGTCTATGCTACAACTTGGGAGCAAATTATTAGCTTTTAAGATACAATTAATGCTCGTTGATCAGGGTAGGTTTGTGAGATTGAGATTGTGTTAAAGGCATCGGGTGGCGAAAGATAGTTCGTTCACCTAGTGCCTTCGTCAACATGTTTCAGGGTCAATACAGAAGAGGTAAATCATGAAGGTTACTAGACCGAATGTTGTGGCTAGGGCATGGGGTGGGCAGACACTTTGACTTTGTCAAGTTTTGACCCTCAAACTTCAAGGTGGTAATACTCACGCACTAACCATCCGTTCATCCCGCGTGAATATGTTAGAGGCTTCTGATAAGTTTAGGTCGAAGTGAGGGAAGTGTAAATAAAAGAAAGATAACTTTTATTTTTGTTTGGAAAGGAGGTGATGGAAAGGCGTGAGGGAATTAGGGAAGGGAAACTTTTATCCTTCCTTATCCCTCAAATGATTTATTTTCTTATACGATTTGGGATGTAAGGAAGTTCCCCTTCCTTCCTTTTCTATTAATGAACCTCCGTTCATCCCATCCAAATAGATGACTCGTCAGATCAAGAACACATTGCAAAAAGAAATGTCATTTGGCGATGAAATTCTTTGTTGCTAATCTGATCGAACATAGCAATTGATTTTTTACTGTCATTGTAAAATTGATCAATGACGTCATTCAGCGACGAAATTTAATATTCCATCGCTAATAGAGATGAAATTTAATATTCGTTGGCGTATTAAATTTCATCATTAGGAAGAGACGAAGGTTCATTAATCTGTCTCTAAAATTAGGGATGAAATATTAAATTCTGTCTCTATTAGCGATGGTAGAGACATATTATTAAACATTTGTCGCTAGTAATTGAATATATGAAATTTAAAAATGAGGTTGACTTTTAGAGATGCAATTTAATATTTCGCCTTTAATTAGAGACGGAATATTAAATTTCATCGCTAGGTATCACAATTAGAGATGAATTTTTTATTTTCCATCACTAAATAACGTCGAAATATTAAAATTTCGTCGCTAATTAACAATAGAATATTAAAAATCCATCGTTAATTATCACATTTCCAAAAGAGGACATCAACATAAATGATGGTTTTCAAACACATTCACAAACAACATAATACATTCTCAATATAAGATTCACATTACACATTATAACATTACACAAAAGATATAATCCACATAATTCATTCACAAAAATGATACAATCAAATCCAATCAAGTGTTAAATTGATCCAACAACAAACACAAAGATGAATATATCCCGACATCTTAAATAAAGTAAAATATATCTAAATCTAATAATTCAAAAAAAAATGCCTCCTAGCGAAGATAATCAAATCCATTCTAAAACTAGATATTAGTATTGAATCCTAAAAAAGTATAATTTACTAGATTATTAATAAAACAAGGAAAAAATAGTGATACATTATTATAATTATGACTAACAAATTGAATTTAAACTAAACAATGTGAACACTGTAATAATTCTAGTTTGGATAGAAAATTATTTTACACATCTGAATGCTAGTTTGGATATTTGATGGTGACATATAGAATAGATCTACAATGGTCCTAAAAAGATTTAATACAAATAGAGATGCATCAATATAAAAATTTATAGATCTATTTTGTATGTTTAATAAGTGATAAATAAAACAAGAAATGTTAAAGGTCAACAAATCTCTTAGTGAGTTACTGATTAGTATCGTGAGAGATCAAGGGGTCTTGAGTCTCGTGAGAGTCTAAATGATGTAACATTTGACTTATTCAAGCCAAGACTTCTTATATTTCCTGCCCAAGTTGCTTTATCTCAATTGCACGGCCCGAGACTTTTGAAATTCATGTTCTAATGTCAAGAGTCGATTCTTCAAATCTTGGTTTTCTTGCTCTAAGGCTTCCACTTTGGTAGATGATCCACTAGGACAACAACTGACTCTAGGAGCCATCACACAATCTTATATTACCCTCGCTTGGGACCCAATACTATAGAGGGTGGAGGTCTTTTACCTTCTATCGATCACATCATAATAGATCTCACTTATCTGGTCAATGGATAGAGTACGTGCCTCACCTCCCTCAGTAGTAGCTGAGATGTTTGTGCATCCCTACCAGCCATTTCTTCCTATTTACATAAAAAAAATCATATCAGATATATAATTAGAAAAGCTAATCATTGTTAACATTAAAGTTATTCAAGTTTATATTCTTATGTCTAATGCCAATGATCGATGATCGATAAATATGTCATCATTTGACTTATGTGTCTTAGTAAATACCTCCCAACAAGTAGGTGGTCATTGTAGCTCATTTTCCCAAATATAAAAGAATTCAATTGATGATAGCCAAAGTTACCCCGAGCAATATGGGAAAGTAATGGATTTACCCCAAATAATGGAAGAGCGTGGTGGAGCTCCACTGAGTAATATGAGGGATGTTGAAGGTGTCGCTGAATGATAGGAGGGTGCATCGAGTTCTTATGAGAAAACTATTTAAAGATTGATCTAGTACTGTCAGATATCATGAAGTCTTACAGGACAATAATATGATGGAAATTGTGTCAAGCAATGAAACTCCGGTTCACCAAACAATATTACCAATATTATGATACTCAGTGGAGCAATGGGGATGGAAGATGTTAAATAGTATAAATATAACCTTCTATGTCATTATCTTATTATGTGTCAAATCACTTGACAAGATTCAAATCAAACAATACAAGTAAAAGCCTCCAAGCAATATGAGGATTTCCAAAGAGCAATCCAGAGAAGTTTTCTCGAGTCATCAGAGCTAGCTCCTGCAAACTATATGAGATGGGTCCACACCAGAGGAGTTGTCCACCAAGAATCATAAGGGTGGAAACTCCAGGTAGTATCCATCTGGTTGTCATTGACCAGAAGACATGAACTTGGTCACAAAGTCGGTTTACTCTAGGGCTTCTCCTCTAACCACATGGTAATCTGCAAATGGCTATCAAGAAGTGGCTGACGAAAGTGGTTTCCCTAATTTCCTTTTTTATCTAGTGTGGCAGTCTATGAGTGGAGGAAAGATAATGAATTCGTCATTCTTGCTCACCTAGGCATGAATTAGCCAGAAAGTGCAGGAAAGGATGACGTTGGATTCATTTTTCCTATATAAGCATCCTTGTCGATACTACTAAGATAAGTTGGTCTTTCACTTCTCAAAATATGGAGCCAACTTGTTCTGGGGCTAATTTTCTTCTTCTCTGTTTTCTATCTTTTCTACCATTCCAATCACTGATTTGACCACTAGAGGGGTCATGCCTGGCAAGCCGGCCTATGTGCTCACCTATGTTGACATGTCAGGCCACCAGACCCTATGCTAGAGAAGACCAATCGTGCTCGCCGGAGCAAAGGAGCCTGAGTCGACGAAAAAGAAGACCATCAAAATTGGCGCCGCGTATGGTAAATTCCAACAAAAGTCACTATGACTCGATCTAGAAAAGCGGTGATGGTGGATTAACTAGAATATTCGATAAGATCTTCCTATTCTTTGTTATTAACCCTAACAAAGGCAGTCGAGATTCGAGATTGCAAAAGAAGATCTCACATCTGATGGCTACCATTCTAGAGGAGGTGCGGTGACTTGAAGGAGATCCCCGTCCATCTGAAGGGAAAGGAACACTTTCAATAAACAAACCTCCGATAATCATTTCTATCTCTAATAGTTCTATGGGAGTCACTTCCAAATATCACCCTGATAAATGGTCAATCATCGATACACCTATTCTCCCAACACCAATGATGCCCCATCCGAATAACATTTTACTAAAAGAAGATCCTACACGGATCTCTTCTTCAAAAGGATGATAGCTCGGCAAATCCCCTTTTGTGAAGAAATCTTGAAGGAAAATCTACCGCGTTATTTTCACACCTCTCGTATATCAAAGTATAATAGTTCTACCGATCCTAAGGGCTACCTGTGTGACTTTAAAAACACCGTTGTTCTATATCAATATACTGAGGGGGAAAGTGTCAAGTCTTGCTCACCACTTTGATCTGGCTAGCGCAACAATGGTTTAGCACTCAAAACTCAAGTACTATCTCTTCCTTTGATGATTTTGCCAATTATTCTTGTGACACTTTTCCAATTCAAAAAGATATATTCCTACCAAAGATAGAAGTTAGTTTATAATAAAAATAATAACGTCAACATGAATTAAATCAAAAAGAAAAAGTGGTCAGACAATTACTTGGCTTGCAACCAGAAAAATTGTTAATCCAAGATAAAATGTAGCTCGATTCTCTTGAATAACTCTTTCGGCCAGAGAAGCCTCTTACACGATGAAAAAGCTCAGAAAATAGAGAAAACTAAACTGAATTTCATTTACAATTGATGGATGCTTTGGAACTGAGCTCTGGGAGCCTATTTATAGCCCCGATCAACTCTATTTGAATGTTAACGTGGCATAATAGGGGCGCCTGAGTGCTTGGGGCGCCTGACACGTGGCTTGAGAGTTATCCGCTATGCAACATTCGCAAAGGGCTAAGTCTATATGAGTTTTCATATCTCGGGCGACTATATGCATAGGGGTGTTCGAGAGCATAGGGGAGACCTTATTCACAGGCACCCTAGTGCACTCGGGCCCCTGAGTGAGTTTAGGTCAGTCCAATGATGACTAACTTCCCGTGGCACTTCTTAGGTGATTTCAGGCCTTCCAGAGTCGGGCTCACCCAAACCATCATCTGCCTTCTCCTCGAGCGAGCTTCCTCCCGGCTTCTCATCCCTCGAACGTCGCGCGTGTCTTTCTCGCTCCACCAGTGTACTCTTCCGTAAAACTCCACGCCCCTCGGATGCACCGAGCCCGTCAGCTTCCGTCTCATGCCATCCTTCTTGACCGCTGTGTCTTCCACTCGACTTTCTATGCTCCTAAGCTCCTGCATACTTAGACAAAGGGATCAAAACACAACAGGACCTAACCTGACTTGGTTGACCACATCAAAACTTACCCGGGGTACTTACAATCTCCCTCTTTTTGATGTGCATCAACTCAAGTTAAGTTAGGGTAAACGAACAAACATAAAAAAGAACAAGAATAAATATGTGTCTATGAAAGCATAAAAATTTTATATTTTAATATTTAACCCTTCCCCCTTAACTTAATCACATTTCTCTCCCTTTGACCACACCAAAACTTCAAAACTTGTTAAGGGAAATGATAACCAGAATTTTTTTAAAAAAATTATTTCAATGTCCAAAAATTTCGAAACTTTTTGAATACATTTCTGACATAATAATTAATTTTCAAAAAAAATCTTATTTTTCAAATTTTTGCCCTAAAATTAATTTTTTAAATACAAAGACTAATTTTGGAAAAACAATTTTTTAAAATTTATTTTTACTTGAAAATTTATCAAAATTTTATCTAAATTAGAATTTTGGCAGACTTTTCTCCAAAAAAATTGTCAAAGTAAAAATAATTTTCTAACTTTTGAAAAATTATTTTTGAATTCAACGTTGATAATTTTGAAAAATAATTTTAAATTTTGATTTTGAAATCAAATAAATTTGAAAAATTTTCTCAAGGCTTAGAAGATAATCTACAGATCCTAAAAAATCGAATTCGATGAAATTAATTTTTAAAATATTTTTAAAATTTAAAAACATAATTTTAAATGAAAATTCATAATAAATCCGTTTATCTTGTGAAAAATTTTGAAAATAAATTTGTAGATAGTACACAGCAAACTCAATCATCAAAAAATATTAACTAATTTCTATGCAATAGTTATCTAAAAAATAAAAAAATATCAACAGGATACGCTCCTTAAGTTTCATGATTAGCTCCTTACCGACTCTCCGAGGTTGTTAAGTTTTGTGATTAGCTCCTTACCGACTCTCCGAGGTTGTTAAGTTTCATGATTAGCTCCTTAAGTTTTGAATATAGTTGAGCTACTGACTCTCCTTCTTCCAGTCGGAGGTTGCTGAGTTGATTCCGAAGTATGTCTCTTTTTATTAGTTTGGCTTCGAAGGTACCTTCGTGAAGTTCCAGGAACTTTTCCCAAAGTTCCTTTGCAGATCGGTAATTCCCGATTTGGTTGACTTCTTGCGCAAGCAATATAGTCAGCAAATGAAACTCTGCTTTCTCATTTACCACAAAGTCCACCTGCTCCTTCTTTGTCCATAGGCTTTTATTTTTAGGTTTGTTGTCAGTATCTTTGGAAGCAACAAAACCATATTTCATTATTAAAAGTAGTCAAAGTCTATTTTAAAAAATACCTGCATTTTTCGCTTTCAACTTGCGAACTCCCCCATGAACTTTGGCAAGTGGATGACTAGTCCGACCATTTTATTAATTACTTCAGATGGTGGTTAATCCTTCTAGAGCATCCTCGCTCTAATAGCAATTGAAGGGGATCGTGCGATCGATAAGAGGGGATGAATTGCCCCTGTAAATTAAATCTCTATCTCTTGTTCTTGCTCAACAAAGATGGAAGTTAGTTTCAATAAAAATAATAACGTCAGCATGAATTAAATCAAAAAGAAAAAAGTCCAGATAATTACTTAGTTTGCAACCAGGAAGGTTACTAATCCAAGATAAAATGTAGCTCGATTCTCCTTGAATAACTCCTTCAGGCGGAGAAGCCTCTTACACGATGAAAAAACTCAGAAAATAGAGAAAACTAAACTGAATTTCGTTTACAATTGATGGATGCTTTGGAACTGAGCTCTGTACGGATCGTTCTGGACGCTAGAGGGGGGTGAATAGTGTTTTTCGGCTCGTTCTTCCTGCGTTGTTAGTGTACACAAGCGGAAACAATAATAATAAACACAAACAACAAAGAAAGCACTGCTAACAAACCTATTTACTTGGTATCCACCCCGAACGGGTGACTAATCCAAGAATCCGTCGGTGGATCACTCCTCGGATAACCTCCGGCTAGCCCTCGTGGCTCCATCTGGGTGGAGAAACCTCGCCACAGCACCTTGACACGATCAGGACTCTAGAGACTACTAACAAGTCTTAACCAAGCTTGTTTCGTCAAGAGTCTCACCCCATACCGAGTTCTCTTTAAATAGAACTCGGGCCGAAAACCCTCGCTGGCAGTCGACTGGTCCCACTGCCACCACTCAGATTCGACCGTTGACAGCCCCAACGTTCGAATTCTGCCAGCTCACCAGCCGCTACCAGTCGACTGCCAAAATGGTAGTCGACTGGCCTAGGGTCCAGATGTCATGCACCGAGACCCAGGAGTCGCTGGTCCAATATAAAATCGGACAGCACCTCCCCTGTCCGGCGAATAATTACACATACATACACACACGCAGATAATAACTTTGGGCTCAGACCTCAAAATCAAGACATAACATAATCAAAACACAAAGTAAATTATACCTGACTGCGGACCGGTCCGACTTACAACAAAGACAACAAACACAGTCCATCAGAGAACTCAAAAGTACAATACCAAGATAAATAAAATGCGATACAAGTTCCACGACATAAAACAAATCCAAACCAAATCATAAGGCGCAACGAAAGGAGAACTACGCGGAAGCACCCATCACTGGAGTCGTAAGGACCTAGGACTGGCAACTGGGGCTCCTCCGGCGACCAATCATCCTGGAAACAAAAAATATAGGCAACGGGGGTGAGTCCAAATAAACTCAGCGGATACCAGAAGCATATATGCACAACAAGCTATAAATAACAATAAGAATACGCTGATACAGTCTCGAGTATAGAGGATACAACATAACTGAAGACTAAGGGTGCATACATACCAGAGTCTGTCAATCCTGCGGGTAGGTGTAATCAATCCCTTATATAACCTCAAGAATGATACACAATCCAAATGTGTATGTCACCTGTAAGGGCATATCAAACATATACAGCACTCAAACACAACAAGCACCAACAAAGGTGCAATGCATCCTATACACTCGATGCAAAGATCTATTCTGTACGCACCTCAGCCACCACCGGACCGGGGTCAGGTGAACAGGAAACAGATAAGCCAACCACTCATGGTTGCATAAAGAAGCCAAACATTTGTGGCCTACAACATATGAAGCCCAACACTCGTGGCTATGCAAGTATGTAGCCCAGCACTCGTGACTATGCAAAAATATAATGCCCAACACCTGTGGCAATGCAATATGTAGCCCAGCACCTGTGGCTATGCAAATATGACGCCTAGCACCTGTGGCGGATGCAATATGTAGCCCAGCACCTGTGGCTATGCAAGTATGATGCCCAGCACTCGTGGCAATGCAAGTATGACGCCTAGCACTCGTGGCGATGCAAGTATGTTGTCCAGCACTCGTGGCAATGCAAGTATGACGCCCAGCACTCGTGGCGATGCAAGTATGATGCCCAACACTCGTGGCAATACAAGTATGACGCCTAGCACTCGTGGTGATGCAAGTATGATGCCCAACACTCGTGGCAATGCAAGTATGACGCCCAGCACTCGTGGCGATGCAAATATGCAACCTCAAGCATGACTGGGGACGGGCTCGGACCTCAGGGGAGCCGATGGTCTCCATCATGATCATAGAATCATGCTAATAGCTCAATCAAACCAAAAACCTGGCTGCGCGACAGGCTCAGACCCTAGGGGAGTCGATGATCGCCAGTATGCAATCGTACAGAGCCTATAGCTCGGTATACAACCTAGAGGGTAAAATATGCTAACGACACCCTCCTCACTAATCAGAACCTTAACCATAGGCCGGTAGGAAAGGTATAGGTCTAACACATGTATCCAGATCTAACCATTCTACCCTAGGTATCCATGCAAGGTATATCTAGGAATCAATCCAACTACAAATACAAAGTGACCTATTACTGTATCTAAGCATATATGTACGCATGGCAAATATCGAGACTGTATAGAACTAAGCAGGAGTCACATAAACAACATATATCTGATCATAATACACAAAGGCAGGTACAGCGTATAACTTACTATTATCTATAACAAACTATGCATAATAGTAAGACAATATCTAAAAGGATAAGTCAGGGGTACCCGCCTCCAAAAGTAGAAGTCTGTATCAAAGCAGAAAGAATCACCCGCCAAAAATCCAAATCAAGTCCCTGTATCAAGGACATATTATTAGCTATTACACAGAAATGGTAACTAGCTAATAAATCCCTAAACCATCTTAGGATTAATCTGATAGTTCCTTTTCCCCTTAATTATTAGGGTTTAAGTTTTAATCAAATTTGAATCTCCAGGGTCGAGTTCCAAAACCATACTTGAGTCCAGTCGGATCTCTACCAACAGTAAGTACACAAATCACCGTACCCTCATCCCTCTCAAAGGAGCTCACGGCTGAATTCCAATCAGACTAAGATTTAAAAGACCAAAAGGTAGCAAATCTGTAAACCACTCTAATCTAAAGTGCTTACCAGATCAAACTGCCAAGTTTGAGTACAAAAGCCAAGATCATAACCTAAAGCCCATAACTCAGCTCCAAAACCAACACATCAATTTGAACAGAACTGATTCATCCAACCGCAAGACAGTTTCAACAACAAACCTCAAAACCCAATTCAACCACATTACCTCTAATCCCAACTCTAATTGCCATCCTCACAGCAAGCAGGAAATGAGAAAATTTAGCCAAATTGCTAATCTAAATTTTCTGTATCAGATCTTCCATCATACACAAATCCAACATCAAAGCAAATTAGACTTAAGACAGAAAGAACTCCACCCGATACCAAAGTTCAAATCAAAACAAAATCCATCAACTAAAACTCTCGGCAAAAATCCTAAGATAGAGTTTCAAACAGAACCAAGTAATCAATTAATTAAACAGGGAGCTCACCTTAGGAAGTTCACGGCAGAAGTCTTCCACAGCTCCACAACAGCAATGTTTCAAACAACCAGAATCTGTACAGGGAGAAAATAGCAGATTCAAGATTGTTTTCCATCCACAGCTCACGGCCAACCTCAAACAGACCCAATTCTAAACACAGCTCTCATCCAACAGTTGTAATCGAATCAGAAACCTTACCTCAACTCCTTGGAGAATCGAAGCCAAGTCGTGGCCAGAACCTAGCCAATTCAAGCGCCTAGTGGAAACATCAGTAGAACACCACAAGCCTCAACCCTTGTTGACGGAACAACCCCAAGCCACGACCTGATACTCCGCCGGCCAAATCTCATGAAGAGGCAAGGACCGGAGGCCTGCTCCCTCGGTCCTCCAACAGGCTTTTGAGGGAGGATGGTTTAGTAGCTGGATGAGCAGAGGGTGAAGGCGGTGGCTAGGGTTCGCGAGAAGAGAGGAAGAGGAAGGGATCGAGCGCTCGGCTGCTTGCTGCGGGCGATTGAGGAGAACGAATCGAGCGATACAGCTAGGGCTCGCGGAATGGGAGAAGAGAAAAGGTTCGGGCGCTTATGGCTGCGGGCGAAAACAGAAAGGGAAAAATTATATGTGCGGGACTTTTTACAAAAAAAAGTCCCTCAAACTCCTAAAATCCAAATGATTCCCTTAGGTTTCAACCATTCCCAAATTGTGCCCTATGTTGCCATTTAGTCCTTCAAATTTTTGGTTTCTTCTCAAACCATTCTCCCCAGCTTTAGAATTTGAGCAAATGAGCCCTCCAATTAGGGTTTTATTTCCTCTAATAGCTTGGGACCCCTAAATAGATCACAAGAAATTTTAAAAATTTCTCGAAATTTTCTGGTCCGTATTTAATTTAGTCGAATTTAACATTCTCCCCTACTAACAAAAATTTGGTCCCCAAATTTCGCATTTACATACAGTATATATTAACCACACCTATACCGTTTAAATGCGAGACGGAAACTAATCATATGTTTCCGGAGTAAGATAGCAGCCTATAGAATCCAATGGGTTCCATCATCTCTATTTGACAACCAGTATCTCGCCAGCCGCTAGGTACACTACCCCATGATCTAATCGTAGATACCCACTAGATCCCATCCTAGTGTATCCATGCCAAGCCGTAAAGAGAACTAGCAATATTTATCACTATTTGAGCTGAAAGATGCATAAACGAACATCATACCTCGAAAGGTCGATCCATCGGTCTGTGGTGCCTCCCCTCGGGTAGTCGCATATACTCGTCCTGTCTCGGTACCCGATGGTGGTATCCTCGGAACTGGCTGGGATGGAAACACAGGGGCTGCAATAAAATATTGCGGCTGGTGTATCGAATAGGTCGCGGCTGACTGCAAAGGTTGATGTGTCACATGGGTCTGCCAATGACCGCCGGTCGCAGAAGACTGGGGTGCTACCAAAGTAGGGGTCTGCTGAAAACCATGCATGCAATAGATGTGAACCGGTGGGGGAGCTGCTTGCTCCTATCGTGGAAAAGTCTGGGTACGCTGACCTCCTCCCTGCGACATTGAAGGTCTAGAGCGACTCCGTTGAGTGGTGTCCTTTACGGATTCCTGCATCGCCCGCTGATCACATTCCCGATTCTGATGCCCCGGGAACTTACAGAAATAACATACATTCTGGCCAAAGGGACACTCTGACTTACTGTGATCCTTAGCCCCACACTGGAAACAATGGAATACAGTACAATCACTCTTCCAATTCTGCTGCGATGATCTGGAAGGTCCTGTTGATGAGCGCCCCTCCTTGGGAGGTCGAGAAGCTGTCCCAGAATTTCCCTGCACATCATGGTCCCTACGGGTCCTCTTTTGTCCTGCATACAACTGCTCCTGGTCTGATAGTGTATCCTGATCCGACTGTCTATCACCATACACTTGTTTCTGTGTCATCTCGATCAGGAGTGCTCTGTCTAACGCCTCACAGTAGGAGGTCGTACCAAACCCGGCTATCTGAAGCCGAATATAACCGGCTAATCCTTGGATGAACTGAAGCATCCTCTCTCTATCAACTGGGGGGCAGTACTCAGCTAGACGGCTGAACTCCGCATTATATTCCATGACCGTGCGCTTTCCTTGCTTGAGACTCAGAAATTCCTGACGCCGAGCCATCTGATATGCAACGGGGAAGTACTGACTCTCAAATGCCTCACGGAAAGTTGTCCAGGTGATGTGCTGCTCACCAATGACCGTGCGCTGCGTGGCCCACCAAGTAGTCGCCTCATCACGCAGATGGTAGGCAGCCAGTTCTGCCTTCTCCCACTCTGAACAGGCCATATAGTAAAACGTACCCTCCAAGGTCTCGATCCAAGAACGAGCAATCCGTGGATCTGGTCCTCCATGAAATAGTGTGAATCGGCCTTTCACCGACTCCACCAATGCTGGTATCCATGCTCTAGCCCTAGCCCTAGCCCAATCCACAGAAACGATAGGATCCACCAGTGGAGCTGCAGCAAATACCGGAGCAGAAGCTGCAGTAGGAATCGTGGGAAATCCCGAAACCGAAACCGCGGGTGGAGCTGGGTGAACTGGTAGAGCAGGCGCTACTGGGGGTACAGCGGAATACACAGTAGGGGGTACAACTGGTGGTACCATTGGATACACAGATGTAGGTACCACTAGTGGTGTTGGCACTGCTGAATACACTGATGGAGGTACAACAGATGGTACCGTTGAATATAACGAGGTAGGTACCGCTGGATATGCCGATGTAGGCACTGCTGAATACACTAATGAGGGTAAACAGATAGTACCGCTGAATATAACGAGGTAGGTACCGCTGGTGGTACCGCTGAATATAACGAGGTAGGTACCACTAGTGGTACCGCTGAATATAACGAGGTAGGTACCGCTGGATATGCCGATGTAGGCACTGCTGAATACCCCAAAGTGGGTACCACAGATGGTATCGCTGGATACACCGGAATAGGTACCGCTGGTGGTACCACAGAATAGGCATTAGTAGATACTACTGATGATACCATGGACACCACAGGGGTTGGTACATATGGCGGAACAGTGGGAACCGTTGATACTAGTGGAACTGAGACTCTTTGAACACTCAGGGAAGTCTGACCGCGCCTAACCGATCCTATCTCGGTCGGTCTCTCTGGTGCCTCTGTGGCTTGAGATCCAAAAGTCCGCCCACGTGGCCGCCCTGGACCACATCTCGGTGCGGAAGCAAATTTGTTCCGAGTCATACCTGTTGAATCATTACCCAATGTTACAAATAGTGCAAGTCTTACAAAACATAACATACGAAGAATATCATCCTCTTCTAACGATGGTAGCACATAGCTAATGCTACTCTTCTACATCCATGTAGGTTATGTACCCTAAACGTACCCTCCATATGACCTAACCAGGCATGAACGACCCAACGGTCTAAAACTCCTTGAACCAGAGTAAGTCGATCCTACACTTATCGAGCCAACAGCAGTAGGCAATCCCTAGTTCTCGCTTAGCTAATAATAGCTAGAACACGTACTATAAATAGTAAGGTCTAGAAAAATCAAAATCCTAAACCTCCAATAGATTGTTGACATATTCGACCTTGACTTTCCAACTCAGCAGTCGATGCTACTAGAGAAATAGCATTCCCTGTTCCAAAGTCTTATCGGCAATGTGTCAACTAATCGCTCACATGAACGATCACGACAAACATAGATTGACTACCTGTCAATCCAACTAAAACCAAGTCTATGAGTAGCAACCTATCCAAATATGAATACCCAATCCCACCAAGCTGGGATAATCTAACAAATCCTAACTCTAATAGTGAATACTAAAAGTAGAATAGGTCCAGAAAGCTATACCTCTTGTCGCCTGGAGATGTCCCGTTGTTGCCAAGTCCCAAAGTACAACCTTGTCGAAAAACGACTCCGAAAATCCGAAATGTACTCGGGTGTATCATCAAACCCGAGCTCCGATACCTACCGAATCGGTATCAGATACAACTCCGAAAATCCACAAGTCCCCAAGGTATCTCGCAAACTTGGGCTCTGATACCAAAATAAATTGTCACGCCCCGAGACCCAGGAGTCGCTGGTCCAATATAAAATCGGACAGCACCTCCCCTGTCCGGCGGACAATTACACATACACACACACACGCAGATAATAACTTTGGCCTCAGGCCTCAAAATCAAGACATAACATAATCAAAACACAAAGTAAATCATACCTAACTGCGGATCGGTCCGACTTACAACAAAGACAACAAACACAGTCCATCAGAGGACTCAAAAGTACAATACCAAGACAAATAAAAATGCGAAACAAGTTCCACGACATAAAACAAATCCAAGCCAAATCATAAGGCGCAACGAAAGGAAAACTATACGGAAGCACCCATCACTGGAGTCGTAAGGACCTGGGACTGACAACTGGGGCTCCTCCGGCGACCAATCATCCTGGAAATAAAAAAATATAGGCAACGGAGGTGAGTCCAAATAAATCCAATGGATACCAGAAGCATATATGCACAACAAGCTATAAATAACAATAAGAATCACGCTGATACAGTCTCGAGTATAGAGGATACAACATAACTGAAGACTAAGGGTGCATACATACCAGAGTCTGTCAATCCTGCGGGTAGGTGTAATCAATCCCTTATATAACCTCAAGAATGATACACAATCCAAATGTGTATGTCACCTGTAAGGGCATATCAAACATATACAGCACTCAAACACAACAAGCACCAACAAAGGTGCAATGCATCCTATACACTCGATGCAAAGATCTATTCTGTACGCACCTCAGCCACCACCGGACCGGGGTCAGGTGAACAGGAAACAGATAAGCCAACCACTCATGGTTGCATAAAGAAGCCAAACATTTGTGGCCTACAACATATGAAGCCCAACACTCGTGGCTATGCAGATATGACGCCCAGCACTCGTGGCGATGCAAGTATGTAGCCCAGCACTCGTGGCTATGCAAAAATATGATGCCCAGCACTGTGGCAATGTAATATGTAGCCCAGCACCTGTGGCTATGCAAATATGACGCCTAGCACCTGTGGCGGATGCAATATGTAGCCCAGCACCTATGGTTATGCAAGTATGACGCCTAGCACTCGTGGCGATGCAAGTATAATGCCCAGCACTCGTGGCAATGTAAGTATGACGCCTAGCACTCGTGGCGATGCAAGTATGATGCCCAGCACTCGTGGCAATGCAAGTATGATGCCCAGCACTCGTGACAATGCAAGTATGACGCCTAGCACTCGTGGCGATGCAAGTATGATGCCCAACACTCGTGGCAATGCAAATATGACGCCCAGCACTCGTGGCGATGCAAATATGCAACCTCAAGCATGACTAGGGACGGGCTTGACCTCAGGGGAGCCGATGGTCTCCATCATTATCATAGCATCATGCTAATAGCTCAATCAAACCAAAAACCTGGCTGCGCGACGGGCTCAGACCCTAGGGGAGCCGATGATCGCCAGTATGCAATCGTACAGAGCCTATAGCTCGGTATACAAGCTAGAGGGTAAAATATGCTAACGACACCCTCCTCACTAATCAGAACCTTAACCATAGGCCGGTAGGAAAGGTATAGGTCTAACACATATATCCAGATCTAACCATTCTACCCTATGTATCCATGCAAGATATATCTAGAAATCAATCCAACTACAAATACAAAGTTACCTATTACTGTATCTAAGCATATATGTACACATGGCAAATATCGAGACTGTATAGAACTAAGCAGGAGTCACTTAAACAACATATATCTGATCATAATACGCAAAGGCAGGTACAGCGTATAACTTACTATTATCT
This sequence comes from Boesenbergia rotunda, assembly GCA_024364735.1. Classification (NCBI taxonomy): domain Eukaryota; kingdom Viridiplantae; phylum Streptophyta; class Magnoliopsida; order Zingiberales; family Zingiberaceae; genus Boesenbergia; species Boesenbergia rotunda. The sequence goes on along the minus strand of JAGFNQ010002623.1, from coordinate 208,433 downwards.
ATAACAAACTATGCATAATAGTAAGACAATATCTAAAAAGATAAGTCAGGGGTACCCGCCTCCAAGAGTAGAAGTCTGTATCAAAGCAGAAAGAATCACCCGTCAAAAATCCAAATCAAGCCCTTGTATCAAGGACATATTATTAGCTATTACACAGAAATGGTAACTAGCTAATAAATCCCTAAACCATCTTAGGATTAATCTGATCGTTCCTTTTCCCCTTAATTATTAGGGTTTAAGTTTTAATCAAATTTGAATCTCCAGGGACGAGTTCCAAAACCATACTTGAGTCCAGTCGGATCTCTACCAACAGTAAGTACACAAATCACCGTACCCTCATCCCTCTCAAAGGAGCTCACGGCTGAATTCCAATCAGACTAAGATTTAAAAGACCAAAGAGGTAGCAAATCTGTAAACCACTCTAATCTAAAGTGCTTACCAGATCAAACTGCCAAGTTTGAGTACAAAAGCCAAGATCATAACCTAAAGCCCATAACTCAGCTCCAAAACCAACACATCAATTTGAACAGAACTGATTCATCCAACCGCAAGACAGTTTCAACAACAAACCTCAAAACCCAATTCAACCACATTACCTCTAATCCCAACTCTAATTGCCATCCTCACAGCAAGCAGGAAATGAGAAAATTTAGCCAAATTGCTAATCTAAATTTTCTGTATCAGATCTTCCATCACACACAAATCCAACATCAAAGCAAATTAGACTTAAGACAGAAAGAACTCCACCCGATACCAAAGTTCAAATCAAAACAAAATCCATCAACTAAAACTCTCGGCAAAAATCCTAAGATAGAGTTTCAAACAGAACCAAGTAATCAATTAATTAAACAGGGAGCTCACCTTAGGAAGTTCACGGCAGAAGTCTTCCACAGCTCCACAACAGCAATGTTTCAAACAACCAGAATCTGTACAGGGAGAAAATAGCAGATTCAAGATCGTTTTCCATCCACAGCTCACGGCCAACCTCAAACAGACCCAATTCTAAACACAGCTCTCATCCAACAGTTGTAATCGAATCAGAAACCTTACCTCAACTCCTTGGAGAATCGAAGCCAAGTCGTGGCCAGAACCTAGCCAATTCAAGCGCCTAGTGGAAACATCAGTAGAACACCACAAGCCTCAACCCTTGTTGACGGAACAACCCCAAGCCACGACCTGATACTCCGCCGGCCAAATCTCATGAAGAGGCAAGGACCGGAGGCCTGCTCCCTCGGTCCTCCAACAGGCTTTTGAGGGAGGATGGTTTAGTAGCTGGATGAGCAGAGGGTGAAGGCGGTGGCTAGGGTTCGCGAGAAGAGAGGAAGAGGAAGGGATCGAGCGCTCGGCTGCTTGCTGCGGGCGATTGAGGAGAAGGAATCGAGCGATACAGCTAGGGCTCGCGGAATGGGAGAAGAGAAAAGGTTCGGGCGCTTGTGGCTGCGGGCGAAAACAGAAAGGGAAAAATTATATGTGCGGGACTTTTTACAGAAAAGTCCCTCAAACTCCTAAAATCCAAATGATTCCCTTAGGTTTCAACCATTCCCAAATTGTGCCCTCTGTTGCCATTTAGTCCTTCAAATTTTTGGTTTCTTCTCAAACCATTCTCCCCAGCTTTAGAATTTGAGCAAATGAGCCCTCCAATTAGGGTTTTATTTCCTCTAATAGCTTGGGACCCCTAAATAGATCACAAGAAAGTTTAAAAATTTCTCGAAATTTTCTCGTCCGTATTTAATTTAGTCGAATTTAACACCAGAACCTACTGTGAGTTTCTGTTTGCGCTGGCAGTCGACTGTTATAACACCAGTATATTGCCCTGCTTCTACAAACACTCTTCCTCACTCTCTTGACCCTCGTCGACATGTGCCTTCAAGCATTCTCCCATGGCTTGCTCCTTGAAGTCCTCTTCCACCGACTATCGTCCCTCAGATGCGCACGCAAGTCCTCGACCTGCCTCCATGCCACCCTTCACGTGTGCCCTTTGAAGTCCACTTCTCAGCTTGCCCTTGGAGTCATCTTCCCTAGGCTCTTGTCCCTTGCCTTAGCTGACTCTTCACCAGCAGCCTTGACTATTGCCTTCGCGCCCTCTTCATCTTCGACCCTCGTCCCTCGGATGCACACAAGCCTCCAGCTTGTCTCCATGCCATCCTTCACGTACGCCTTAAGTCCGTGCCCCTCAGCTCATCATCCCTGCTATATCAGGTCCCTCGGGTGCACACAAGCCTCCAACTTGTCTCCATGCAACCCTTCACCATACCGAAGTCGTCCAGCCAAGTCAATATGTGTAAACCTGTACAACCTGCACACTCACATACCCATATTAGTACACAAGGAAAAACCTAACTTAAACCCTTTGCTCAAACATCAAAACACAAGGTCACTCCAGACCTTAAATTGCCTCAACAAGCTCTGGGGGCCTATTTATATCCCTGGTCAACTCTATCTGAATACTGACATGGCACAATAGGGGCACCTGAGTGCTTGGGGGTGCCTAACACGTGGCTTGAGAGTTATCCTCTATGCAACGTTCGCAAACGGCTAAGTATAGATGAGTTTTCACATCACGGGCGCCTGTATGCATAGAGGCACCCAGGAATAGGGGCGACCTTATTCACGGGCGCGGGCGCCCGACTGCTCTCGGGCGCCTAAGTGAGTTTAGGTCATCCCAATGTTGACCAACTTTCCGAGGCATTTCTTGGGTGATTTCAGACATTCCAGAGTCGGGCTCACCCGGACCCTCCTTGGGCCTTCTCCTCGAGCAAACTTCCTCCCGGCTTCTTATCCCTCGAACATCGCGCGCGTCCTTCTCGCTCCACCAACGTACTATTCCGCAAAACTCCACGTCCCTCGGATGCATCGAGCCTCTCGGCTCCCTTCCCGTGTCATTCTTCTCCATCGCTACATCTTCCGCTCGCCTTCATGCGCTCCTAAGCTCCTGCACACTTAGACACAGGGATCAAAACACAACAGGACCTAAGTTGACTTGGTTGACCACATCAAAACTTACCCATGGTACTTATAGTGGATGCTCCTTCCTCTTACAACATTCTATTGGGGTAACCGGCCCTCAGCACCCTACAGCCTCGCCCTACCATCAGAAGTTAAGTTCCCCGTAGGAAATGAGATGGGGGAGGTCCCAGGACATCAACGGGCTTCTCAAAGATGCTATGCGGAGACTATTTCTCAGGAGTAAAGGAGAAACCACACCAGCTCCTGGAGACTTGGATTCATGGGAAAGGGTTAGCAATGGAAGAAATCTATACCATCAATGAAGAAGAATGGCCATCTTCCATAAAGAATAAAATCGAGGTAGTATCTATAGTCCCCTCCCACCCAAGAGAAGTACTAAGGTTTCTAAGGATTTGTCCCTGACCTTGAAGAATTATGTGGTCACCTGTCTCTTGCAACATGTTGATGCCTTCACCTGGAGTGCTAGGGATTTGTTAAAGGTGAATCCTATGGTGATAGAAGATCAATTGCATATTGCCCTAGAGATCCCGTCAGTCAAACAGAAGCGGTGACATTTTGGAATTGATCAGGATCAAATCATCTGGTAAGAAGTTCAGAGATTACTAGAGGTCAAACACATTCGAGAGGTGCACTACCCCTACTTGGCTATCCAACATGGTTTTTGTTTCCAAACCCTTTGGGAAATAGCGAGTCTGCATTGATTTTCAAGATTTAAATAAGTCTTATCCTAAAGACTATTATCCTCTTTCGTGTATTGATCAATTGTATTGGGTCCGGGTGCATGTTGACATGGATGCGGGTTCGTAATTTCAAAATTAATTATAAGGATTAGCATAAATAATTTCTCGAAATCATTTAACCACACATCTAAGCATGCAATTTTATCTTGTGTAGACATGATCATATATTTGAAATTTTGCAGAAACGTAAACTAATTTACGTATTACCTCGCGTAACTCGAAGGAAGGGACGAGATCCAACCGTAAGCGTCCCTTGGAAGCTCCGCCTCTATTCGCGTCCACGCCGAGTATCTTCGGGATGACTTCGCAAAGCCACGAGTTTTGTGTTCTTGAGAACTACTAGATTCTCCGAGAACGCGACAAGAAAAACCAAGAGAGAAATAATCACATCGGAAAAACTCACTACCAAGGTTGGCCGGAATCACAATTCCGGCGAGAAGGAGGAAGATAACTTGCGCCCAATCCCAAGGTGATGAGGGCCGGAGAGGAAGATCGTCCCAACGGAAGAACTTCATCGCCTCGGTGCTTCTCCTTGTGCTCACGGCAAGAAGAAGGGAGAAGAACCTTGTGGCCGGCCAAGAGGAAGAAGGGAGGAGAGGGAGAGAGCCTAGGCAAGAATACTTGGATGGATCCCTTTTCATGGCACCCCTTGGGTCCTTTATATAGGGATCTCCTCCTCAATCAAGCCTCTCAATTTTGGCATAATTTTTATATCAAACCATAATTGATTTTTGTTTCATGATTAAAACAAATTTTAATTCATGATAAAAAACAATCAAGCCTCTTAATTTTGGCATAATTTTTATATCAAACCATAATTGATTTTTGTCTCATGATTAAAATCAAATTTTAATTCATGATAAAAAATCAATCAAGCTTCTTCCATCTTATGGAATAAATCTCCAATCAATCCATAATTGATCAAAACAAAAGAGAAGGAGAGAGAGGGCCGGCCAAAACAAGGAGAATATTTTCCTTGGCTGGCCTATCTTGGTTCAAATAAATTACGGGCCAAAACTAACACACAAGAGAATTCAACTCAAGTGGTCGGCCAAGTTTTCATCCAAATAGGTCCATGGTTCAAAACCCACCAATGGATTAAATTTTGTCATCTTTGATTTATTATAAATTTTTATAAAATAAACCAACTCTTTGGTTTATTTTAATTCATGATAAAATAATCCCATGGATTATTTTAAGCTTATAATAAAACATACCACCTTGGATCAAATCCCTTAATGAATTAAACTTATTTAATTCACCCATTAAGGCATTAAAAGACTTAGTTATTCTATACTTCCGATGCGTCTGAAATAATTCAGTTTTGACTAATCGTTTGGCTCAACCAAACTTAATCTCTCTTGATTGGAAAATCCAATTTTCAACTCGTTTTAAATCCCTCGGATTACTCGTAGTGCATGTAACTAAATAGGCTTTCGATTTATATTGGTCGTCTATAATTAATCAATTAATTATAGAACGATCATGAGTGACACCTAGTAGTACATCATGATCCCCAATTAATCGAAAGATCAACGGTTGACCTCAGAAACAATCCTGAAACCCTTCAGCAGCTATAATGAATCGTGTCTCATTCCCTTCACCATCTTATACCCACTTGGTTCAGGACATGGTCTATGTGTATCAGTCCCCACTAGGCTGACTACGTCACACCTAGCACAAGTAACGTTTTCTCGTCCTACGGATTCTAATTACTCTCATGTATTTAAGAGATTCATACTCTGAACATGTCATGCTCTGGCCAGAGGCTTCGAGTAACAATCCGACGATAGGCCTCGGGTATACATCTCCTCGCAAGGAGTGGTGAATCCTTTGTAGGTTGTTCAAACATCTTCGGGCACTTCGGCTTATACCCAATCATCCTGGGTCCACACCTCCTTGGAGATGCTTGCTTAAGATGTCAAAGTATAAGTCTCCATGACCAAGATGACTTGAACACCGCAAGTCAAAGGAACATCGCACTTAAGCTGCAGTAAGAACTTCACTAACATATATATATATAGACTACCATATGAAGTTTTACAGCCAGTCACTCCAATGAACTAGTTCCCTTAACTAGCATTCATGTTTATCTCCGGACATCTCAATGTCACCAGCCAGTGAGAATCAGCTGATTAGAGACTAACCCATGCTAGTCTCAACAGAATTGATAGTGTCCGTATTTATCAATTCATCGACTAGGGATAATTTCAATACTTCACAATTGCACATGTAGAGATAATCACTAGTTGTGAATTCATCACAAATTCTCTCATGCTGTGAATTGTATTGCGGATATTCAGTAAATGAGTTTAAGATCTCAATCAAATACACAAACATGTATACTCAAATAGTGAATATTCATTTATTAGAATAAATGATTATAATCATAAGACGATTGCCTTAGAACACTTCTCTCATATCTCTAACAAACTCCCACTTGGCCTAATGCCAATCGCTATAGTATCCAATACCACAGGCTCTAACATGACCCTCAAACTTACTTTGAGGCAAGACCTTAGTTAAAGGATCCGCTAAATTCCTTTCACTGGGAATTTTCTCAATTTGTATATCATTCCTACTTATAATCTCTCTGATCAAATGATAGCGGTGAAGCACATGTTTGGATCGCTGATGAGACCTTGGTTCCTTCGCTTGTGCAATAGCTCCAATGTTGTCGCAGTAAACTGGTATTGCTTCATCAATGGTTGGAACCACACCAAGTTCTGAGACAAACTTCTTGATCCAGGCTGCTTCCTTTGCTGCTTCTAAAGCTGCAATATATTCCGCTTCCGTGGTAGAATCCGCTACGGTGTCTTGCTTGAAACTTTTCCAACTTATTGCACCTCCATTCAAAATAAATATGTATCCGGACTGAGATTTGGAGTCATCCTTATCTGTCTGGAAACTGGCATCTGTATACCCACGTATTACCATATCACCTTCTCTATATATTAGGAGTGCATCCTTAATTCTTCTTAAGTACTTGAGGATTATCTTGACAGCCGCCCAATGATCCTTTCCTGGATCAGACTGGTATCTACTTGTGACGCTCAGAGCATACGATATATCGGGCCTAGTACATAACATAGCATACATGATAGATTCTATCGCGGATGCATAAGGAATCTTATTCATGCAAATCCTCTCGTCTTCTGTGCGCGGACACATAGACTTCGAAAGGTTGATCCCATGCCTGATGGGAAGGTAACCTTTC
>JAGFNQ010002623.1:132261-198748 GCA_024364735.1 Boesenbergia rotunda | reverse complement strand
GAGTCCATCAAGTTTATTCTTAGCTATGAAGGTAGGTAATTATACCGATTACATATTACACATATGTAACTATCACATTATGCTATCAACTAATTGAATGTTTGCATAAATCATTGGGTTGTTAACTCATTAACAAGTATGCAACAATATACATAGCACCCAACTGCACCTCTCTTTACATCGACCTTGGTTGTGGCACAACAAATCGATGCTCCAAGCTTAAGGCTGACCCATTAATCAAGAAATATTTTTAATATGGTTGGAGCTCATTCAACCGTTTAGTCAGGCTTGGATGTGTACAACAACCAAAACTAAGGATTGACCTCTGACTCCAACTATATTAATCATAAACTAATTCCATGGTTTGAACATGTTGAGGTTCAAGCCGGGCATGGATGTGTCCATCAACCCAAACGAGAAACAAAACTCCGATTCTAACCATATTAATGGAAGGTGTTGACCTTAATATTTTGTAAGGGGTTTTGGTCTCATCCTTTTCTTTTATGCACATTCATGACATATAATTATGTCATGTTCTAACGATTTCCTTAATGAAGTATGTATGTGACTTAATTTATCAAGTCTCATTAATTGAATTAGGAACCGGATTTACTAATTCTAATTTCATACTTTATTCAAGGAATTATTTTGGGAAACAATTTCCTAAATTATCATAATCACTTTCGGAAATAATATGTTTAAGACTTTGATTTCTCTAAATCAAATCTTATTAAATTAAGAGACAAATTCCCTTAATTCACCCACATATTATTTTCATGAAAATCTTATTTAACGAAATATACTCTATAGGAAATAATTTTCCTAATTAATTTTGGAGACAATAATATGTAAGAGCATCACCTCATAAATCAAAAAAGGAAATTAACGTTTGAGAATCACCTCAAAAATTTCCAAGATTTGATCATATATTTTATTTATGAAAAATTAATATCAATAACTTAATTTGGACGGCTCCCCGAGGCTCAATCCAAAATAAGAATTTATTGATAATATAATTTGGACGGCTCCCTGAGGCTCAATCCAAATTAAACATTTGACAGCTTAAATTCAATTTAGGAAATTTAATTATAACTAACTTTAAATTGGACGGCTCCCTGAGGCTCAATCCAAAATAAAGAATTTTGTAAATAATTTAATTTCCAATTATGAATTTAAATGTCAATTAATATTCTCATAATTTATCTAGACTTTCTTGAAAGAAAGTGCCTAAAATTGCGAGTTTTCCATAAATAGAAAGTTTCCAAAAATAAAAGGTTTTCAGAATAATTATAAGTTTCTGGTACAAAGAAAACTTAAGTATTTCCAAAATTGAAAAATTTCCAAAATAGGAAATTTCCAAAATTGGAAAGTTTCCAAAAATGGAAAGTTTTCACAATTATTATAAAATTTCAGAAACAGAGATATTTCAAAAGTTTACGAAATTTAATGAGGATTTCCAAACCTTGAAATTCCTAAATCGAAAATTTACCATAATTGGAAAGTTTCCATAATTGGAAAATTTTCCAAAATTGAGATCATGACAAAATTTTCCGCAAAATAATTATATGATTATGTCGAACACTGACCTCGCTCTGATACCACTATTGGGTCCGGGTGCATGTTGACATGGATGCGGGTTCGTAATTTCAAAATTAATTACGTGCAGCGGAAGGTTTAGCATAAATAATTTCTCTAAATCATTTAACCACACATCCAAGCATGCAATTTTATCTTGTGTAGACATAATCATATATTTGAAATTTTGCAGAAACGTAAACTAATTTATGTATTACCTCGCGTAACTCGAAGGAAGGGACGAGATCCAACCGTAAGCGTCCCTTGAAAGCTCCGCCTCTATTCGCGTCCACGCCGAATATCTTCGGGATGACTTCGCAAAGCCACGAGTTTCGTATTCTCGAGAACTACTAGATTCTCCGAGAACGCAACAAGAAAAACCAAGAGAGAAATAATCACATCGGAAAAACTCACTACCAAGGTTGGCCGGAATCACAATTCCGACGAGAAGGAGGAAGATAACTTGCGCCCAATCCCAAGGTGATGAGGGCCGGAGAGGAAGATCGTCCCAACGGAAGAACTTCGTCGCCTCGGTGCTTCTCCTTGTGCTCACGGCAAGAAGAAGGGAGAAGAACCTTGTGGCCGGCCAAGAGGAAGAAGGGAGGAGAGGGAGAGAGCCTAGGCAAGAATACTTGGATGGATCCCTTTTCATGGCACCCCTTGGGTCCTTTATATAGGGAGCTCCTCCTCAATCAAGCCTCTCAATTTTGGCATAATTTTTATATCAAACCATAATTGATTTTTGTCTCATTATTAAAATCAAATTTTAATTCATGATAAAAAACAATCAAGCCTCTTAATTTTGGCATAATTTTTATATCAAACCATAATTGATTTTTGTCTCATGATTAAAATTAAATTTTAATTCATGATAAAAAATCAATCAAGCCTCTTCCATCTTATGGAATAAATCTCCAATCAATCCATAATTGATCAAAACAAAAGAGAAGGAGAGAGAGGGTTGGCCAAAACAAGGAGAATATTTTCCTTGGCCGGCCCATCTTGGTTCAAATAAATTACGGGCCAAAATTTACATACAAGAGGATTCAACTCAAGTGGTCAGCCAAATTTTCATCCAAACCATAGGTTCATGGATCAAAACCCACCAATGGATTAAATTTTGTCATCTTTGATTTATTATAAATTTTTATAAAACAAACCAACTATTTGGTTTATTTTAATTCATGATAGAATAATCCCATGGATTATTTTAAGCTTATAATAAAACATACCACCTTGGATCAAATCCCTTAATGAATTAAACTTATTTAATTCACCCATTAAGTCTTTAAAAGACTTAGTCATTCTATGTTTTCGATGCGTCTGAAATAAATTCAGTTTTGACTAATCGTTTGGCTCAACCAAACTTAATCTCTCTTGATTGGAAAATCCAATTTTCAACTCGTTTTAAATCCCTCGGATTACTCGTAGTACGTGTGACTAAATAGGCTTTCGATTTATGTTGGTCGTCTATAATTAATCAATTAATTATAGAACGATCATGCGTGGCACCTAGTAGTACATCATGATCCCCAATTAATCGAAAGATCAACGGTTGACCTCAGAAACAATCCAGAAACCCTTCAACAGCTATAATGAATCGTGCCCCATTCCCTTCACCATCTTATACCCACTTGGTTCAGGACATGGTCTATGTGTGTCAGTCCCCACTAGGCTGACTACGTCACACCTAGCCCAAGTAACGTTTTCTCATCTTACGGATTCTAATTACTCTCATGTATTTAAGAGATTCATACTCTGAACATGTCATGCTCTGGCCAGAGGCTTCAAGTAACAATCTGACGATAGGCCTCGGGTATATATCTCCTCGCAAGGAGTGGTGAATCCTTTGTAGGCTGTTCAAACATCTTCGGGCACTTCGGCTTATACCCAATCATCCTGGGTCCACACCTCCTTGGAGATGCTTGCTTAAGATGTCAAAGTATAAGTCTCCATGACCAAGATGACTTGAACACCGCAAGTCAAAGGAAAATCGCACTTAATCTGCAGTAAGAACTTCACTGACATATCTATATGTAGATTACCATATGAAGTCTTACAGTCAGTCACTCCAATGAACTAGTTCCCTTAACTAGCATTCATGTTTATCTCCGGACATCTCAATGTCACCAACCAGTGAGAATCAGCTGATTAGAGAATAACCCATGCTAGTCTCAACAGAATTGATAGTGTCCGTATTTATCAATTCATCGACTAGGGACAATTTCAATACTTCACAATTACACATGTAGAGATAATCACTAGTTGTGAATTCATCACAAATTCTCTCATGCTGTGAATTGTATTGCGAACATTCAGTAAATGAGTTTAAGATCTCAATCAAATACACAAACATATATACTCAAATAATAAATATTCATTTATTAGAATAAATGATTACAATTATAAGGCGATTGTCTTAGGACACTTCTCTCATATCTCTAACACAAAGTTCGTGCACATTTGGTCTATGGATCCATGAACTTTATGTTGTCCAATCTTCTCCAAATCAATGAAGATCCATTGGTAAGCCTCTAGGTGAGGATGAAAGAATCCATGGTAAGTCCTTGAGAGAAAAAGGAAAAAACACAGTAAAGAAAGGTGAGGAGAATACAGCTCCAGAGAAGAAGGATAACATCATCCCCTGAGAGGGAGGGGAATTTCAAACAGGGGCAAGAGAAGAAGGTATTGCTAAATGATAAAAGGATTCAATGGGTTCTTCCGAGTAAACTGTTTAGAGATTGATCAAGTACTATAAGATATCTTCATAAAGTCTTAAAGGATAAGGATATGATGGAAACTATGCTGAGCAATGATGCTTTGATTTAGCGAGCAATATTACCAATATTATGATACTCAGCCGAGTAATGAGGATGGAAGATGTTGAATAGTATAAGTATAATCTTCTATGTCATTCTCTTACTATGTGTCGAGTCACTTGACAAGATTCAACCGAACAATACAAGTAAAAGTCTCCGAGTAATATGTGGATATTTCAAAGAGCAATCAGAGAGTTTTTCCCAAGTCATCGAAGCTAGCTCCCCCAAGCTATATGAGATGGGTCCACACTAGCAGAGTTGCCCTATCACAAGGGTGGAAACTCCGGGTAGTATTCATCTAGTTGTCATATACCAGAAGACATGAATGTGGTCTCAGAGTTGATCTCCTCGAGGGTTTCTCCTCTAACCACGTGGCAATCCGTAAATGACTATCAAAAAAATGATGAATCAGACAACAGACAAATTGAACTTGGGGTGACCGGCCCGGTCCCACGGAAGTTTTCCACCGGTCACCAGGGTAAATCGGGAAGCGCTCGCGGTGGGTAGTCTAGAAGCCCAGCGTCTCAGGGTTCGCGCCCCATTTGAAGGAAAATTTCTTGCAAAATGTGCCGTAGCTGAGGATCGAACCGCGAATGCCTAGATTAACAACTAGTTACCCTACCACTGTATCATAGCCTCGGGGGCATAAATGGCTATCAAGAAGTGGTTGACGGAAGTGATTTTCTTAATTCCCTTCCTTATCTAGTGTGGCAGTCTATGAGTGAAGGAAAGATAATGGATTCGTCATTCGTACTCACCTGGGCGGGAACCAGCCAGAAAGTGAAGTAAAAGATAACATGGAATTTCTTTTGTTTATATAAGCATCCTCGTCGACACTAATGATATAAGTTGGTCTTTCTCCTCAGTGTGTCGTTCGGCCCTCTCATGTTTTGCCCCTCGTGTTAGGAGAGGACTCGAGAGTTTGAGCTTTCCCCCACATGTTTTGCATCACCTTTTTCTTTCGAAACAAACTCCCCAAGGACCCTAACCATCCTCAAATTTTGGCAGGGTTACCTTCTGATGTGGAAACTACTGAAAGCCACATTGTAGAGATAGCAGGTGAAATGGAAAAGGAATTAAGTCGCCAGTCGGAAAAAGTTCCAGATGAAGCAAAAATGATCTACAGAGTTTCAGAGTTCACCCGTCGTTTAGATAAAGATGCTTATGCTCCTCAGTGTGTGTCGTTCGGCCCCTATCATTGTGACACTGAAGCTCTCAGCACAGCTGAGAAGTACAAGTGGTTCTGCCTTGAACAAATCCTCAATATGAACAAAGTACCATTACTGAACTACTTGAAGGAAATGGATGGACTGACGCAAGAAGTGAAAGGTTGCTATGAGGACGACATCAAAATGGGAACAAAAGATACCAAAATGCTTTTGCTCGATGGGTGCTGCATTTTGGGTTTTCTCGGCATATTGCCATTGTCACAGCAGCAAGTTGAGGATCAGGTTCAAAAGCAAGATAAGGTCGTAGATGAAGCAAGCACGGTTCTGAAATTCATATCAAGGGTGGTTAGCAAAATGCTAGCATGCATTATTCGGAAATCCCCATCAGGGGATAACAAAATGCCAACGGACGCGATTGGTCAAGAGCCAGATAAGGTCGTCGTTGAAGCAAGCAGACTTGAGAAATCCCTATCAGGGGATAACATAATGCCAGATGACGTCGTCGCTGAAGCAAGCACGCTTGAGAAATCCCTATCAGGGGATAACATAAGGCCAGCGGACGTCGTCGCTGAAGCAAGCACACTTGAGAAATCCCTACTGGAGAGTGAGAAACTAGTACAGGGGCTGGCCGGACTTGCTTCACAATTAGAATCTGAATCCACAGATGATTATGCCATAATATCGCATTGGCATCTGGACGTTCTCTTCGTGATGGAAAACCAGCTACCTTTCATTGTGCTCCAAAAAATATATGACCTCGCTACTGCAGGACCAGCTGTTGCAAACCCACCTACTTTGGAAGACAAGGTGGGTCGGGCCATAAAGAAACTGCTACCTTGCTTTCCGCTTGTAACTGCGAACCCGAAGAGGTTTCACCACTTGCTCCATTTCTGCTACCTGAAGTTTAAACCTGCCAAGGCCAATGGCTCCTCTTCCGACAGCAAACCAACGGCGCATAGCTCCTCGTCCAACCGCAAACCAACGGATGAACTCGAAACATGGCGCGGCGCGATGGATCTTTATAAGGCTGGCATAAAGTTCAAGCCGAAAAAGTGCAATGATTCTGAATCTTTGTTGGACGTGGAGTTCTCCGAAAGAACATTGATGATCCCGACCTTGATTATACAAGACAGCACAAGCTCTGTTTTCCGGAACTTGATAGCCTTCGAGGAGTATTGCTCGCATGAGAATTACTTCGCGGCTTATGCGTTCTTCATGGGGGAGCTCATGAGGACGCCTGGGGATGTCACTTTTCTCGTCAAGAAGGGAATTGTCGAGAACAACATCGGCGCGGATAAAGATGTCTCTGACTTCTTCAACAACCTCGTTAAAGGAGTCGTCTTTGATGTCAACGGGAATCACTTCCTGAGCTCCACGTTTAAAGAATTGAAAAGCTACTACAATAGTGTTGGCAACAAGCATGTAGCAGATCTGATGCAGAACTACTGCCGCAGCCCCTGGCTGGTGATATCGGTGATTACTGCAGGTATTGTCCTGGTCTGCACTGTTGTGCAAACTGTGTTCGCTGCGATAAGGTAAAATAGTAGCTAGGAGAACCACTAGAGGCATGCAACAGAGATATGTGTGGAAATTTGCTATTTAAACAACATAATGTGATGTGCAATTGTTTGTGTATGCTTGGCAAACTATTTTATTAATGTAGATTGGCAATTTACATTGTATTATCCTATTAGGAAAAATGGGAGATTAGCAAATAATCATGAGACTCATAGTTATCTCAACTCACATACGTTATTTATACGAACTGCAAGTTCATCACAAAAACAAGGTAGTTAATTTTTTTAAGAAAAATAATGTAATGTATCTTATAATCAAAACTTCATCGAGTTACCTAATAACTCTTCTAAAATGCAACTGTTAAGCCAAATATGAGATTGTGTCCCTTTATAAGTATCCAATCAGACACTAAATATTAATGAAAACTTATTATTCTTTGTGTTTTGCGAATTCACGCGTTATTTATTTCATTTTGACAGTTTTTGTTAAAAATTATTAAATAGTATAATATATTTAGAATTCTTAAAAACTCTGAGGTTCTAAATAGCCATTACAAGTTTTTTTTAGATTTTATTTTGGCACAACAAACTTTAATTTAAAATTTAATTAAATGTTGAAATATGCTATAAAATTTTAAAAGGGTCCCAATTAATGATAAACCCATTTTTTAAAATATTTGTATTTTTTCACTCAATCTTTTTTTTCGTGGATAACTATTGAGCTTAGGTATCTATCAATCATCACGCATGCAAAAGCAATACGTGTAAATATTTAATCATAAAATAAAAGACGATAAACATTTAACACCACTCTTCACTTTTGAAATAAAATAAAGTTCGTGAGTGCGTTATAAGCAAGTGTTTCTACGTTGGAAGATCAGAAATAATTAAAATATTAATCACTTGTTATATTTTTATAAATATATAATAATTAAAAACTAATGAGTAAATTGTGTTCCTTATTGATTCTGGCATTCCATAGATAATGAAATAATAAAAAAATATTGGATCGTCAAAGAATTTATGGAAGTCAAGTTTGATCGGGTTAGGTCAAGCTTGGGTTAGTTCCAAACTAAGCACCAAAACTTAAGTGACCGACAAAGGATCGTCAAAGAAGATTGATTTTGTACGTTCAACACTTGAGAAGTTTTGTTGTGGATTTGATGCTCATAAGGGTGCCTAGCAGTATCGATATGGGTATTATTTCACATACAATGACAATTGGGGATTTTGGTGAAAGTTTAATCTTGCTCAGATGTGAATTTCAAGGAACACAATTTAATGACAATTAGGGGGGTTTTAAATACTCTAGGTAATATTCATATGTTTATCTAATAATTATTTCATAAAAAATAAATCAGAATTTGATCTTATTTATATCTATTTTCAAAGTGAGAGACGATTCTTAAATCAATTGATGTCTTTGAAACTAAAGTTTTTGATCTTTATTACGAGCTTGTAGACATTTAAAAAAAAAACATTAATGTTTTCTCATATAAACAAATATTTCGATAACATGTTTTATCTTTGTCTTTTCAATATGTTGTTTTGAATACATCATTATGATCGTTATTTGTCTGTACATATTTACATAAATTGTGGGCGAATCACGTCTGCGCGTCTCTCTTCGAAATAAAAGATCGAAATTTTAACTCTTTAATAATACACAAATCAATAGAATCAATTAATTTCAAGCAAATCATTTAAATTCTATACATGGATCTCTGCCACAACGAACAGCAATGAATATAATACACGAACGTGCCTTTGCTTGGAAGCTCCTCCCTCAGCGAAGTGTTTTTTGTATTTCTTCCATGTCTTTGCCAATGTCCGCCAATCTTTACAAAGAATAGATCCTCTCCTCTCCCTCTCCTTCCTTTCTGTTTCCCCTCAAACTACACCATAAGCTCCACTTCTCCTTCTTGACTTTAGTTTACGTTCAGAGTTTCCCTTTTGCATCATGGCCACAAACTCGTCGTAGTTAATTCTTCCATCCTGTGTGGCATGTTAAAAGAATGAATGAATGAATGAATTCAGTAGAGAAGCTATATATATAAATTTAGGTACTTTGTTGTTATATTTACTTACATTGTCTGAATCGGCTTCAGAAATAATATCCCTAATTTCCTTCCCATCATACATTCCCTTCTCTTTCAGTGCCTGCTCGAGTTCTTCCTTTGTAATGAAACTATAATGAAGACGACCTTAGATGTCGCTCAACTCCATGGAGTTGAAAACAGTTTGTACGGGATCGATATCTCACCCGCTATTATCTTTATCGAAGAATTGAAACGCTGTGTAGAGATGCTCTTCTCTGTCCATCCTGTTCATTTGCATGGTTGCAGTGATGAATTCTTCATAATCAATAGTTCCATTTCCATCCGCATCAGCCTGCACGAAGTATATATCATTGTGATGATCAGGGTTTCTTAGTTTCCTCTATAAGAAGTACTATATATTGAGGTGAATTTGTTCAGCTTACAGCTTCCATCAACAATGTGAGTTCTCTCTCTGAGAGCTTTGCTCCTTGATCCGCAAGACCTTGCCTCAATTCTTCTAGGGTTATCGATCCGCTATTGTCAGAGTCCATACTCTTGAACATCTCACTCAATTCACTTATCTCTTCCTTCGATAGACAGCCTGCTATTACCTTGAGAAACCAAAACCATGTAGGAATTAATTATAAACAATATATTCAAAAGGATGCAGATGTGCGTGTGTGTGTGTGTGTGTATATATATATATATATATATAGTTTTTGTTTACCTTCAATGCAGCTTTCTTGAACTTGTTCATCGCTCGGAATTGTTTTAATCTGTTGAGTACATTGATGTCGAGTGGAGTATCAGGCGCGTCTCCGCCTTCCTTGATCCAAGGATGGTCTGTCATGGATATATAGGAAAAAATGAAAGAAGAATCAGATCGAATATCAGGCAGGGTAACTGGAGCACCAGAAAGGTAAACTTACTCACTTAGAACTTCCATAGCTGTTAATCTCTTCTTCGGATCTGACATTAGCATCTTCCTCACAAGATCTTTTGCACCAGATGAGATGTTGGGCCACGGATCGCATGCAAAATCAATGTCTCCTCGCAGAATTGCATTGAAGATCCCTCGTTCTGTCTCTGGTGGAATAAACGTTGAAGATCATGCAGGTTAGCATGTACGTATATATATTTAATTTGAGCAAAAACAAATCAGAATTAAACAAGTTTACCAGCCCAGAACGGAGGAGAACCAGTGAGGAAAATATAAAGCATCACACCAGTGCTCCAAATATCAGCTTTTTGGCTGTATCTTCGCTTTAAGACTTCGGGTGCTATGTAATATGCGCTGCCAACTATGTCTCTGAATACCTCTCCTGTGCAAAAGTAGCTACCCGATGAATCAATCGTGAAAGGTTTGTAACTCTCTTGAATTTTAGATGTGTCCATGAATTGCTAACCTTCCTTGAAGAAGACAGAGAGGCCGAAGTCGGTGGCCTTGAGCGGGGCATCCTCGTCCTGGTTCAACAAGAGGAAGTTCTCCGGCTTGAGGTCCCTGTGCATCACCCCCATCGAGTGACAGGTGTGCACAATCTGCACGATGGTCCTTATCAGGGCCGCCGCCGCCCGCTCGGTGTAGTGCCCCTTGGCGATGATCCGGTCGAAGAGCTCGCCGCCGGCGCACAGCTCCATGACGAAGTGCACCGAATGCTTGTCCTCGTAGGCGCCCTTCAGCTCCACGATGTAGCCGGACTGGCCGGAGAGGTGGCGCATGATCTCCACCTCCCGCCGCACGTCCTCGACATCCTCCACGTTGAGGAGCTTGCGTTTGGAGATGGTCTTGCACGCGAACTGCTCCCCGGTGGCCCTGCGGGTGGCGAGGAAGGTGACGCCGAACTGGCCGCGGCCCAGCTCCTTGCCGATCTCGTACGTGTCATGGATGTCCTCCATCGGCTGGCCCAGCACGAAGCCCATGGTGGCGGGCTTCGGTGGAGCTTGCGGTTGCGGCTGTCGTTGCTGTTGCGGTGCGGCTGTCGTGGGATTGGCATTGGGAGTGGTGTCGGTGCCGTGATCGGTGCGAGGCACAGAAGTGAGTGGAGGTGAGGTGGAGGGCGGTGAAGAAACGGGATGGTGGTGGGACTTTCTCTTGTTGATATGGGAGAAGCAATTGCCCATCGTGGAGCCGAAGATCGGAGAAGAGAAGGAATAGAGAGGAGAGTTAGATTTGCGATGGAGAAAGGAGCGCCCATGGAGATATGGATGGCGCGGCGCAACTGGAGAAGGGGGGTTGCAAAGGGGGAAGAAGCGGGAAGAGAGGATACGAGAGATTGGCGGGAAGCGACAGATTGTGCCTATTAAAATAAACAAAGTTTGTCGTTTTTGTGTTTAACACAACCACCAATTTGTACCAGAATTCCACCGTCAAATTCATAAAGTGAGTCTTCTGTTGTTGCAAGAGTTAAGTGCATTTGTTCTGAGACAACTATGTAGTAATAATTTATTATTAATATATCAAGTTCTCAACAAATAAGTATCCAACAGAATATAAAATTGTTATAACAAAAAACGAATTAAGAGTAGAAAATTGTTTACTAAGAATAAAAAAGAAAAAAAAAAGATAAAGCAAACGCAAATTACATTTACATACACAAGATCTCCATCCACATGGGCTCCTAAAAACTTATAGGCCAAAACGCTTAATATTTTGGAATTGATGGATCAGCGTTAGGGGAACCGACCGAATTTCTTATGAAAACTGAATCAACTAAACTGATAAAATATCGGTTAATTCGATTTTCGACCAAATTAACCGAAATTTTAAAATTTTATTAGATTTTAATAAAAAATAAGATTTTATTTAATTTAATTATATTTTTAAATAAAAAATAATTAAATTAATATTCTTATTCGGTTTATTGGGTTTAACCGAATTACAAAATTCAAAACCAAAAATCGAATTAACCGAACCGAATTTCATAATTCGATCGGTTCGATTGAGTTAATTCAGTTTTTTCGAATTTTTGCTCACCCCTAACGCTAATACATCAATTCCAAAATATTAAGTGTTTTGTACTATTAAGTTTTTAGTAGCCTTTGTCGATGAAGATCTTGTGTATGTAAAAGTAATTTGCGTTTGCTTTGTTTTTTTTTCTTTCTTGTTCTTAGTAAACAATTTTCTACTCTTCATTTTTTATTATAACAATTTTATACTCTGTTGGATACTTATTTGTTGAGTACTTGATGTATTAATTGTTAAATACGATACTTTACCCTGACGGCAATCGAAACTCAATATTTTGACAACAAATCGAAATCCAATATTTTGACGATAAATCGAAATCCAATTCCAAATACGACAAATGATAGATACAATTAGGTGCTAGAATTACCTGAAACAGAAGACATCGTTGAGTCCATGATTTCCTAATAGAGAATTCAAGCGGCAGAGAGTAACTCCTCCTATCACCCCGTCAATCACAAAAAAAAAACCGTCGTCGTTTCAATGGGGCAACGACCACTTTATATTAGAGTTAGGAGTAGAAGCCTCTGCAGATTAGGAAAAATGGGCCAAGCCTGCCCATTATAGCCAAGCCCAATAACAATAACCAAATAACACCATATTCACATGATTTGACATCTAATTAATCTGGAGTATAATATAATTAAATTATTTATGCTAGTCCACGACATAAAATATCCAACATTCTCCCACTTGGACAGCATAAATAAATGCATTATGATATACCAGATTAATCAACA
Organism: Boesenbergia rotunda; assembly: GCA_024364735.1. NCBI lineage: Eukaryota > Viridiplantae > Streptophyta > Magnoliopsida > Zingiberales > Zingiberaceae > Boesenbergia > Boesenbergia rotunda. The sequence continues at coordinate 185,924 of JAGFNQ010002623.1, read as the reverse complement.
ATATGTGGCCACAACAAGATGCCAAAATAAGCCAACACAAACCACGAAAGAAAAGGTCCAAAATGGAACTACAAGCATCCTAACAATGCAGAAAATCACACTCAAAGGAATAATGATATCATGCATCGCACGACACTTGTATCCAGTGACCCAACAACAAAGTGGAATATGGATAAATGAGAAAGCACAACAAAATGACATGTCAAAATTTGAACAAAAGTGTTATTCCCAACAAATGGCCCAAGCATCTGCCCAAGATGCCATATGATAACAACAAGATTGAGACTGGGTCCAAAATGTCTCCATAATCTGTCATCACAATATATATATATATACACACACACAACAATAAAAAAAACTATACAGAATAATCATATGACAAACAAGAAATAGCTACAATAGCTATTTATTTGAACAATGTCTCAAATATTACGAGTATGAAGTCATAACAAAATATAAACATAAACTCCCACTAATCCAAAATATCAAAAGACCTCACTACACTCATACGGGTCACATGGTCAACAAAGGCTTTAACAGTTATGCCTTTTGTTAGGGGATCAGCAACATTTAACTCTGTAGGGATATGCTTGACAATAGTTTTAAACTCTTGGATCTTCTCTCTTACAAACATAAACTTTGTCTCAAAGTGTTTTGTCCTCTTTGAGCTCTTATTATTAAGAGAGAAACTTACCACAGCAGAGTTATCACAATATATAGTAAGAGGTCTAGAGATACTCTCCACAAAATCAAACTCAACAATAAAGTTTCTCAACCATATCGCTTGACGTGTGGCCTCATAACAAGCTATATACTCTGCTTCCATGGTTGATGTGGTTGTAAGAGTCTGTTTGACACTCTTCCAAGAAATAGCTCCTCCAGCTAACATGAATACATAACCTGATGTGGACTTATGATCATCTGGGCAACCACCATAATCAGAATCAGAATAACCTGTTACCTCAAGATGATTTGATCTCCTATATGTGATCATGTAAGTTTTGGCACCTTTCAGATACCTTAAAACACGTTTTACGGCCTGCCAATGTGCCACACCAGGTTTACTTAAATGTCTCCCAAGTACACCAACAATAAAAGCAATATCAAGACGTGTACAAACTTGAGCATACATAAGGCTGCCAACAACGGAAGAATATGGAATTTTCTTCATATTTGCCATTTCGCTTTCAGTTTGAGGACACTGATCATTAGACAACTTCTCACCCTTTTGAATTGGTGCAACACAGTGCTTACAAAATTGCATATTGAACCGGTTCAGGATTCTATCAATATATCCTTGTTGAGACAAACCAAGGATACCACGACATCTATCACGACGAATCTCAATACCCAAAACAAAAAATGCATCACCAAGGTCTTTCATATCAAAATGAGTCGTAAGCATCTGTTTAGTCTCATTCAGAAAACTCACATCATTACTAGCCAAAAGGATGTCATCAACATAAAGAACAAGAATAATAAATTTTCTCCCACTCTTTTTTAGATAAATGCACTGATCAACTGTATTTTCTTCAAAACCAAGAGAACTTATAATATGATCAAACTTTAAGTACCACTGTTTAGAAGCTTATTTTAAACCATAAATAGATCTTTTCAATTTGCAAACCATGTGCTCCTAACCATTTTCAACAAAACCATCAGGTTGATCCATATAGACATCCTCAAATAAATCACCATTCAAGAATGCTGTCTTAACATCCATTTGATGAAGCTCTAAATCAAAATGAGCAACTAAGGCCATCACAACACGAAAAGAGTCTTTAGTAGAGACAGGAGAGAACGTCTCTTTGTAATCTATGCCTTCTCTCTGGTTGTACCCTTTAGCAACAAGTCTAGCCTTGTACCTCTCTATCACTCCTTTAGCATCACGTTTGGTCTTAAATACCCATTTACAACCAACAGATTTGCAACCTTCGGGCAATACCACCAAATCCCAAACATTATTCTTTCGCATAGAAGCTATTTCATCTTCCATAGCAACCAGCCACTGTGAACTATGAGAGTCAGAAATGGCTTCATGGAAAGTAATAGGGTCAGAATCCCCAACACATGTAAACTCATGTTCCTGCAAATAAACAACATAATCCTTGAACCTAGTAGACCCAGTAGACGTGGGAACACGTTGAGATCGCCTCAATTGAGGCATAGTAACATCAGGGTTCTGAACATCATTGTCAGCATGTATATCAACATTAGGCATAATAACATCAGGATTCTGAACATCATAGTCAACATGCATATCAACATTAGTATCAATAATGGGATCGTGGCTTCATCATGAGTGGTAATGACTGGCATAGATTCGGGCAAAGGAGTAATAGGTACAGGAACATTAACATACTCTTCTCTGAAGTTAATTACACGTGGCTCCTGAGTTGCAACATGTTCTAAATCGCTTTCAAAATAGATAGCACGTTCAGATTCTACAACTCTAGTGGTATGAGTTGGACAATAAAATCTAGAACCCCTAGATCCAACACAATATCCTACAAAAAATCCACTAATCGTCTTAGGATCAAGCTTCTTTATTTCTGGATTGTAGACCTTGACTTCTGCCTTACAACCCCAGACACGAAAATGCTTCAAAGTAGGCCTTCTCCCTGTCATAAGTTTATATAGGGTCCTTGGAACTGACTTACTTGACACATGATTTAAAATATAAGTTGTTGTCTTTAAGGCTTCTCCCCATAGAAAATCAGGAAGACTTGAATGGCTAAGCATACATCTAACCATTTCCATGAGAGTGCGATTTCGCCTTTCAGCAACACCATTTTGCTGCGGAGTGCCAGGCATAGTATACTGTGCCTCAATACCACAATCCTGTAAAAACTTTGCAAAGGGGCTAGGATTCCTGCCAGTTTCATCATACCTTCCATAAAATTCGCCACCTCTATCAGATCTAACACTCTTAACCTGTGTGCCAAATTTCAACTCAACAGCAGCTTTAAAAGTCTTAAAAGCATCTAAAGAGTCTGATTTTTCACGCAACAAATCAATCCAGCCAAACCTTGAAAAATCATCAATAAAAGTAATGAAATATCTATATCCTCCCAAAGCAGTGGGAGTAATTGGCCCACAGATATTTGTAGAAATCAACTGCAGTATCCCATCACTTCTAATAACTCTATTCTTTCTAACTCCAGCAGCAAGCTTCCCTTTCACACAATCAACACAAGTGTCAAAATCTGAGAAGTCCACACTATGAAGAATATTCTCCTTGATCAATCTCTCCATCCGTTCTCGAGATATATGTCCCAATCTCTTATGCCACAACATAGAAGAGTTCTCAATAACTTTTCCACGTTTTTGCCCAACAACATTATTAACATTGGTATGACGTGTTTCAATAGAAAAAGGATCAAGATTCAACATATACATGCCATTCAACTTGACACCATAACCAACAATAGTAGATTCATAATATAAAATAACTTTATTAGATCCAAAATGGAAAGAGTAACCACAATCATTCAAAACAGAAACTGAAATTAAATTCCTTCTCATAGAAGGTACACAAACAGTGTCTTGCAAAACCAACTCATGTCCACCACTTAATTTCAAAGCAACTACTCCTATGTGCTCCACTTTGACATTCATTCCATTTCCAACTGCAACAGACACCTCCCCTTCATTTGGTCTTCTCCTGGTTTTGAGCTCCTGCACAGATTTTGTAATATGAATTGTCGTACCAGAGTCTAACCACCAAGTATGAGAAGGTACATCTACAAGATTAGATTCAAAGCACACTAGAGCACGATGAATACCTTGCGTTTGCTTTTGCTTTTGCTTCATCTCTAACCACTTCTTAAACTTAAAACAGTCAAATTGTTTGTGCCCGAATACATCACAAAACTTGCAATTGCCATTAAATCTCTTTTTAATACTAGATGATTCACCATTTTCATGAACTGAGGAAGGTCCTGATTTATCACTTTACTTCTTAAATTGAGGCTTGTTATTCTTCCCCTTAAAATATTTCTTCTTTTGCTCATGACTCTTATGAGAAACCAACTGAACAACTTGTCCCTTACCCTTTCTCATATTTTGCTCCTCCTGACTAAGAATGGCTACAAGCTCATCAATAGACCACTCCTCCTTTTGTGCATTATAGGAAGTTTTAAGAACATCAAATTCAGAAGGAAGAGAGTCTAATACTTGCCAGACCAAAAAATCACTTCCCAATTCCACTTTCATGGATTTTAACTTGTTGTACCAATTGGTGAGCTTCTAGCATGCTCGCGCACACCTGATACACCATCATATCTAGTTTTTGTTAGTAATGAAAGATAGGAGGTCTTTTCTGTCTTGTCAAATTTCTTGAATTTCTTGCCCACAGACACAAGAAATTCTTTAGCACTGTTTGTCTCAGGAATATTATCTTTGATGGTCTTGTCCATAGTGAACTTCATAGTCATCAGACACACTTTATTAGAATGAACTCACTTATCATGTTTGGTTATAACAGCAGCGGAAGACTCAGGTGTGGGAATTTCAAGCTCATTCTCAGTAAGGGCAGCGTCAACGTTAGAAATAGCAAGGAACAACTTAACAGAGTCAACCCAGTCCTCATAATTAGTTCCATTCAACTTTGGTAAAGAGTTCATACTCATAGGCAAAGCTGGAATTTGTACATTAATGGGAGATTTGTTATCAAACATATCCAACAAAAGAAATAGAGCTTATGACCATAATAAAATTATCTTATGCAAAAGCAATCCCGCCGAAGGGTCACGAATTACAATGCATAAAATAATTCTCATATCACAGAAAATAATTATATTCTTAAAGCTAATATCGAGAGGATATTGAAAACTTTAAAATATAATTATCAATCATTAGGAACTATATCAATAAAGACAAACCGATAGGGTAGGTGCATTATCAAAATAATTCCTAACGCCACATTAATAACAATAATTTTCCAATAATAGTATTTTATCATAATCTGTCCCTCGAAGGCGAGCTCACTACTATGAAAAATACCCAAAATAGTACCAAATGGTCTAAAATTAGCATACCTCAGAAATATGTCATAAAATTTCATAATAGCAATTGACATATCATAATAATCAAATATGCACAAACAAAATAATTTAGACCATAATTTTGGAGAGTACCAAAGCAATTTATATAATAAAAAAATGAATAATACTTAATTCTAATCTCTCCAAAATAAACAAAATTCATTGATTTTTTTTTCTTTTCTTTTTCCTTCTGTACGTGGCTATTTTTTTTTTTGAACATTAAACAGAATTCAATTGCTCGGTCAATATTCCAAAAGGAAATTAATTGCTCGGTCAATTAATTCCAAAAAAAATCCGAGAGAAAAGAATTAATTGCTAAGCTAATTACGATTCAAGTTCTTCCTTCGTTTTAGATTCGCTCTTTAACCAGAAAAGAATTCGGACTAAATCTTTAACACCTAATTTAAACAGAAAATTCACTGTTGTATCAGAATTAGATAGGCTTTGATACCATTTGACGGCAATCGAAACCCAATATTTTGACAACAAATCGAAATCCAATATTTTGACGACAAATCGAAATCCAATTCCAAATACGACAAATGATAGATACAATTAGGTGCTAGAATTACCTGAAACAGAAGACATCGTTGAGTCCATGATTTCCTAAGAGAGAATTCAAGCGGCAGAGAGTAACTCCTCCTATCACCCCGTCAATCACAAAAAAAAACCGTCGTCGTTTCAATGGGGCAACGACCACTTTATATTAGGGTTAGGAGTAGGGGCCTCTGCAGATTAGGAAAAATGGGCCAAGCCTGCCCATTATAGCCAAGCCCAATAACAATAACCAAATAACACCATATTCACATGATTTGACATCTAATTAATCTGGAGTATAATATAATTAAATTATTTATGCTAGTCCACGACATAAAATATCCAACATACCCAGGTTTAGAAAATTTTTCGTAAATTATTTTAGGGTTTCGATCCTTTGAACGAAGTTTAAAGAGGGTAGATGAATTAAAATTTGAAATTTCAGGTGGAAAAGATATCAAAAACCAAATTTAAGGATGACATTGTAGTTAATTAAACTCTTTGGGCTTATTTGCAAATATAGCTCACTTATAATCCCTCTTTCTCCTCATCATTCGCACGCAGCCACCCCCACGCAGCCACCCCCGACACCTCCTCTTCTCTCATACTCTTTTGCGATGCCCTAGCCGCAGCGTTTCCCCGACGCCTTCTTCTTCCCTGCTCTTCTCCTTCCGCCCGCAGCCAAGCCAAGTCGATCCTCTTCTTCTTCCGTTCCTTCGCGAGCCCTAATCGCAGCCGAATCCCATCCGACGACAACGACTCCTTTGGCCTTCACGCACGCGAACGAGGGGCGATGCTAAGCTGCAGTCGGAGGTGGGTTCACGATGTCAGGTACCCACTGATGGAGAAAGGTGGCTGAGGGAGTAAGGAGGAATTATTGGGGAGAAGGAGCTGCTGTGGTAGCCTTCGAGTGATTTCTGAACATCGGATCGGGAGCAAGGGAGTTCTGCAGGCGCCAAATCAGGTGAGGTCTGTTTCGGTTCAATGCTCTCCTTGGATGAGTTGTATTTCGATTTTTGGATGGTGGATTAGCAATAAAATCTGGTTTTGGTTAATTCTATATTGGAATTTAGTTTCCGTTTTGTAGAGTTTCATCTACTCGGATTTGGTTTTATATGATTAGATCAGAGTACTTCGATCATATTGCCATTATAGTAGGGGTTTGTGTCGTGAGGGTTCTAGTTTCAGAAATTCCAATTTCGAGAGGGATTTGCTGCCCCGTATTGTTTGGACTTGGTGTTCTTGACATTAATTTTGTTGAAGATTGGTTGTGTGTATGGCAGTAGGGTGTGGTGTAGTTTATCTTCATTTGATTTGTGTTTTGATGTGAATGGTAGCACACATTGAGATTGAATTCTGTTTAAATTTAGTATATCTTAGATTTTGATTGTAATGTTGTGGTTGGATCTTGTAATATGATCTGTTGGTTTGATATGGAGTAAAACATGTGGATAAATCTTGTATTCTTGGAAGGTATAACATGGAGGTTGAGGTGGTTCTGATTTAGTTGTCGGTTTCCCCCAGATGGTAGCTTTGTTCACTCGGCAGTTCCTTGCGTGAGGTCGAGTAGCTGTTTTAGTGTGTAATGATTTGGTAGCCATTCTGTTTGGGGAAAGGATGATGGTTTGTATGGAGAAACTCTTGGATCAGGTTGGTTTTGGACTAAGGTTTAGCCTAGTCCTTTGGTTGTGATGCACCCCACCGTGAGGTATTAAAGGTTGAGTTATTGTAGATTGGATTGTATTTGGTTAATCTAGTTGGTTGCGTAGTCTCTTGGGTATTGATTATGGTCTCGGAATTTAAGGATTAGGTATTGGTTTGATCTTGGGTTAGGGGTGGATTAAACCTAAGTTAAACCTAACTCTGATAATTGGGTTTAATTAGGGATTGATCATTACTTAAGAGTTAGGTAACTAACGTTATAAATTAGGACGATCCTAATTAATCAAGGAAGTTAGTATAGCTAAGAATCATGTGTATTGTGGCTAAACTTATGCTTTGTTACAGGACACTGATTTGTTGCTGATTGTTGGACGGGAGTTCTCATTTGACACGGACTCCTACTTGGAGGCGGGTACTTCTTGCTTGTATCTGTAGATCCACTTTATCTTTATGCATGACTAGTGTTATTTATGCAGTAGGCTGATATTGACCTTTATCTGCTACCGTTTTATTATCCTGCTTGATACTTATGCTTGACCTTGGATATGATCTGAATTTCCTTCTATACAGTCTCGTTTATTTGTTATCTGATTCTGTATAGCATGGGTATGACATGAGTATGTAGATATAGAATAGCAGACCACTGTATGGTTGCATTGACCGTGTATAGTCATACTTGCACGTGTGTCTAGATATAGACTGATTGGGTTATGGTGACATGTCGTTTGATATCTGCATTGATTTGATTTCTGTTATTACTTGCATGTGCACCTAGACACATGATGGTTAGGTTATTATATCTGTGATCGACCTGTGTATGATAGGTTGTGTTATGTATGATGACTTGGGAGGGGTTGTATGTGTATGAGTCATGCACCATACTTGCACTGTTGCATGCCGACGATCAGCGACTCCCTTGTGGTTGAGTCTATCGTCTTCCGGTACATGATATGCACACACAGCCTCTCATGGGTTAGTGGATACTGTTGGGTGTGTGCATTAGCTCTGTACTGCTCCGCTCGACCGCTCATAGGTAGTGGTTTCGGAGCGTGGTAGTAGGCAGGGATCCCTTCTCTTCCCATAGACTAGAGGAGATGAGAGCAACACTCCGTCATATATACATGAGGTAGGGGTGGTTCCCCGCCAGCATCCTGTCCACTCGATCACTCAGGAGCAGTGATAGCAGGGTGCGTACAGTGTCACAGCTCTACCCACTCGGCCGACACAATATCGCCTGTCTCAGTGGCTTGATTGGTGTCAAGGGTGACCATGACATTGCATCATGTGCATATAATACATTGTGCATTTTGATTGTGATTACTGCATTTATTTACTGCACTTGTTTGACATGCATGAACAGGTTATGCTTATGTGTGGTTTGATGACCCTGCACTTACTCGTGTGGTACGAGTCCTTTTATGGTCAGTATAGACTGATTTCTGGTATGTACAGTCAATTGTTACTTTCAGTTATGCATATTCTGCTATTCCTATTGAGACTGTATCCTGTTGTTTCTTTATAGCTTATTCAGCTATTTTGTTGAGTCATGCATATCTTTCTATATACCCGCGGAGTCCACTTGGACTCACCACCCGTCACAATATTTTTGTTTTCAGGTTGATAGCTCGCCGGAGGAGCCCAGTTGCCGGTCCCGAGTCCCCACGACTCCATTTGGATGGGTGCTTCCACTGGTTTTGCTTTCTTTGATAGTGTAGTCTATTTATTCTTGCGGTATTGTATTTTTGAGTCCTCTGTTGGACTATGTGTTGGTTGTTTTGCTGCGCACCTGCCCTGGGGGCAGCTCAGGTGAGTTATATGTTCAGTATTGTGGTGTTTCATTATTTTATGCTTTATATATATCTGTTTTGTGACCTGAGATCATTTTATATCTGCGCGGGTTTGTGTGTATGTGTAAATTATCCGCTAGACAGGGGAGATGTTCGATTTTATATTAGATCAACGGCTCCATTGGTCTCAGGGCGTGACAATTTATTTTGGTATCAGAGCAAGGTTTGCCGAATACCTTGGGGACTTGTGGATTTAGGTTTACGATGCCTACCTATTTTCGTGTTTTCTGGACTTTCCGAATTTTATCTGATACCAATTTATTTTTTTTATGTAGCGACACGACCCCTCTAGCTCCATCAGGCGGCTCTCTAGGCCGTGCCCTACGGTCTTCCCACTCCCGGCAGTGGATTTTTGTCTTCCCCAGATTCGAACCCTAGACCTTCAGGACAAGTACTAAAGTTCCTTGAATCTGGTAGCCAAATGAGCCGCCAGATTCAAGGAACTTTAGTACTTGTCCTGGAGGTCTAGGGTTCGAATCTGGGGAAAACAAAAATCCACTGCCGGGAGTGGAAAGACCGTAGGACACGGCCTAAAGAGCCGCCTGATGGGGCTAAAGGGGTCATGTCGCTACATAAAAAGGAGCCTTTTTATGTAGCGACATGACCCCTCTGGTCTCCGCAGGCAACCCTCTAGGGAAGGTCGTAAGTCCTACGACCTTCCCACCCCTGGCAGTGAATTTTTGTCTTCCCCAGATTCGAACCCTCGACATCCAAGACACACTCACTTGGCTACCAGATTTAAGAAACTTTAGTACTTATCCTGGAAATCTAGGATTTGAATCTGGGGAAGACAAAAATCCACTATCAAGGGTAAGAAAGTCGTAAGACATAGCCTAGAAAATTACCTACGGAGACTAGAGGAGCCATATCGCTACATTAACACAACCACCAATTTGTATCAGAATTCCACCGTCAAATCCATAAAGTGAGCCTTAATCTATTGTTAAGTACATTTGTTCTGAGACAACTCTGTAGTAATAATTTACTATTAATATATCAAGTACTCAACAAATAAGTATCCAACAGAATATAAAATTGTTATAACCAAAAACGAAGAGTAGAAAATTGTTTACTAAGAACAAGAAAGAAAAAAAATAAAACAAACGCACATTACTTTTACATACACAAGATCTCAATCCACGGGGCTACTAAAAACTTATAGGCCAAAACGCTTAATATTTTGGAATTGATGGATCAGCGTTGACAGCATAAGCATGAATTCCGCCAGCTACATTGAAGACCTTTTTGAATCCCTGCAAGAAACAAGAACACAAGGCAAATTTTCATCGACATGAACAGGCCGTAGAGATGATAAAACATGCATGTTATGATAAAAAGAAAATTTAATGTCAAAAGAAAAACAAACAAATTGATGAAAACCAATGTGTTAAAATGGAAGGTAATGGCTTTTGATGCATGGGCTACCTGCGTCTGTAGCCACTGAGCTACTTGAAGTGACCGCACACCATGGTGACACTGCCATTCAGAATGATCAATTTGAGTGACCAAGAAAAACAACTAAAATGTTGAGACTAGCAAAGCAAACTATTCAACTCAAGCACAAAAATTTAAGGAGAAAATGTACATGAATTTTATGAATATGAATATAGAATAACACACTGATGCATAGTTGCACACCGTTAGCATCAACTGTGTTCGTTCATATTTTTCTAAATGCTTGTGCAAACATTGGAATCACAATAAGCAAATTTTAAAGCATCGCTACTACCAGAACATAAGTGTCCTTTTGAGGATCAAACTCTTCAGTTATTAATGATCCCCATGTCCCAAATTGGCGGAGTGGAAGAACCTTGAAGCCAGGCAGAGAAGCTTGAGCTCTGTCATCCACAATCAACAAATGTCAAGCATGTAGAGAAATCATAAAATATGTATACATATTAATGGAACTGAATACTAGCGAAAGGCAATCTCTTCCACTTATTATCAATGGCCATAAGGGTTTCATCTCAGAGTCTGAATGGATTGAAGACTTGCAAGGAACACAAACAAAGCATAGGATTGAAAACCTTGAGATAATTGTGAAGTTTGTCTCCTAGTAGAACTGCTCTCCAAGGTGGCAGAGTAGCATTTAAGCTAGATCTCGAAAAAAAATGTTTGAACAAGCTATGCTCCAGACTTAGTTCACTAAAAAGCATCACCCTGTTAATTTCCATGTGTTTACACAAGCATGTATGTACTTAGGCTTGATCCATCAAGTCCAAGATGAACTTTGAGATCAGATATTAAATTAATGCACAATCATAGCCTCAATCCTAAGCAACATCAAACTTCAACTAAATTCACTGCCTTATCCAGAGTGAGAGTATCTTCAGCTTCTGAAACATTTTACTAAGAGATGTGGGAGATATGGATCCTCCAGAAAACTGTACCAATCCACATAAATCCATAATATCTAAACCTTGTTGCAAACCATATGTGAGAACCTGAAGTTCATGTCAAATGTCTTGAAATTCTGTCAGAATTTCTGGATCAATATTCCTAACTGACAAATTTGTGGAAGTCATTAGTAGACACATGGTGGCAGCAGAAGCAACAACAGTTAATCCTGGGAAGAAGGTCTTGTTTAGTTTTCGTGCTCCAAAGGTAGGTCTTCTCTACTTGTAGTTTTGTTTGAGAAGATATTTATTTGGATGGCAAATTTTGCTTTCACTTATATTGTTCCAATGCATATGCTGATGCTCAGTTTATGTTTACTTCCATCAACAAGAAAAATTTGGGACCCTAGATTTTTTGGAACTCCAGGGCATAAGGATTGGAGCTTTTCCAACAGGCTGCCTGCAGTGGTGAGCTGAGTCAGGGATCTTGATAACAACCCAACACATTGGTTGTGTCAAGGGGCCATCATTAATCAATATTGTTCAAAGAGGGAAGTGATTCAGTGAATCCAGGGCCGAAAATGGAGTTGTTTCATGGATTAGAATTCTGTGAAAGCTTAACAGAGCTTACGGATTCTAAACTTTGAAGCAAAGGGAGGTTTAATAGAAATATGAATCTGTCTCATGTACATAACAAGAGGGTATTGTAAGTTCTGACATTCTAAGATCTAAATTACTTGCTTATAGCTATAGAGTAAGCTCGCTGTTATCACAGAAAATTTATATTGTTGCTGACAGTGGCTCACTTAAATTATTGAACAAAAGAGAAACATAATCAGTAATCCCTAATTCTTAATAAGAGTGATTGTGAAGATATTGATCGTCCAAATACAAGTTATTCTCATCACCCTAAGGTGCGTTTGGTTCAAGTTATCAGATATAACCTTAGTTATGTGATTACCAAGTAATAACATAACCAAGTAATGGGAAATGAAACATAACTGAAGTTGTTTGCTTCAATTTAGGTAATCAAATAAAATCTTATTTGTTTGGTGGTAATAGTCTATGACATAATATAATATTTTACCGTATTACCCTTTAGTTAAATTTAAGTATAATAATATTATATGCTTATAAATTTAAAATAAAAAAGTAAGATGATATTATATACATATTCGTACCCTCGGTCGCCGGCCGCCGGCAGTGGTCGCTGGCCGCTGGCGCCTGGCGGTGGTTGTCGGCCGCGAATAATGGTCGGCCGCCGGCTGCCGGCTGTCGTTGCAGGTTGTCGGCCGCGAATAATGGCTGACCGCCGGCGGTGGTCGCCGACCGTGTTGCCGTCGTCGGCCGGAATAATAGTCACCGGCCGTCGCCGGCGTCGGCGTATCACCGGCCGCGACCGTCGGCGGTCGCCATCCACCGGCGATGGTCGCCTGCCGTCGTTGCCGGTGATCGCCCGCGAATAATGCCTCTTTTGCTAAGGTAAATATTGGAAGGATAATTTTGGAAAGATAAGTTTCATAACCCCGGAATCAAGAAAAACCTTACTTTCCTAAGGTTTTCCGATTCCGGGTTGCATGCCCCTTTTGCTGACGTGTCGGACATCGATCATTGCTTGGGAATCGCTAATTATCTAAACCAAACAAGATTTTTGTTGATAACCTTGGATGGATAACCAAGGTTATCAAGGATAACCCCCAACCAAACGCACCCTAATTGTTAATAACAGTGATTGTGAAGATCTTGATTGTCCAAATACAAGTTATTGTCATCATCTTAAATTCTTTCTTCTGTCCTACATGTTAAATGTTGAGATAAGATTTTGAAAAAAAAAAATGACCACAATATCTAAACCTTGGGACATATCATGTGATTTTCTTCTTAAAAGAAGATATAAAATGATTGATAAAATTGTCAAAAAACGGATATGTGTTGCAGTGTTTTCCTTCAGTTTATGGGGATTTTTGGTCCCTTTGGAATAAGTTCCCTATTTGTGGGCTGCGACAAGTACTGCTATGTTGATATTAGACGACCTAGACTCCAAAACTTGAATAGCAACTTTCAATTAATCCAAGTATTGTTCGATCTGGAAACACACTTAAATATCAAAAATATCTTTTAACACCCAATAAGTACTTTCACATTATCTGAAAGGTAGACGCAACACTAAAAATTCATCTAACATGAGGATGATATAGACATCTCCAGAATGTTATTCAATTTACAGTCAGATATGGAGTTTGATTATATTGCAAAAAGGGAAAGGAAAGAGAACTGTTATTCCATCAAATGTCTTGAATCCCTCATTATTTTATTTCAGTCTCCCACAGATCTATACAAACACAAAGTCTTAGAATCCATTGGCAGGCTAGACAACTATCTGGAAATGCATTTTAACTTGTTGAATAGGTCGATAGAACTACGTCAGCTTGAAAATGAACTACCAATATGCTCTCAAAAACTATGAAAGTAAATCGCCTAATGATGGTAAATTCTAGAACTTAATAGAAATAATGGAGTGTCTATATCTTGATAACAGATACAATATTTAAGTGAAGAAAATGAATTTGTGATGAAACCTTCAAGTCTAATAACATTCCAAGTAAAACAATTGCTAACCATGAGAACTCATATCAGTTTAAATGCTTCAGAAGCTGCATGTGTATTCTGCAGTTCTTTTAGCATGAAACATGTTTAACTAATCATATATACACACTGAAATAGCAGCATGGTTAATATTAACAAAAGAAGTTTGCTCACACTTCCTCAGGTTCTCTAACATCTATCAACTGAACTTCCACAAAGAATCCTGGATCTTGCATTTTTGAATGAAGTTCTTCAGGGTTAATATCTTGCAGAATTGATTCTTCCCTAGGAATGGAAAACTTTTCAGGAAATTTATTCTGGCAAATATGTGAAATGTGAAAAGGTGATAAGCCACAAGATGCATGCAATTAATACCTCTCAGAAAGCACTTGCAAAAGGTGCCATCCATATTTAGTCTTACAGCGCACAACTTTGTTTAAAGGAGCACTAAATACAGCTTCCTCAAATTCAGGAACCTGGTCAGATTTCTCCAACATAGTTAAAGCTTACAAGATACCATTGTTGCACTTCCATGAGAAAATAAATATTGCTATTAGGTGGACAAGAATGTTTAACCTCGGAAATTGTAAAAGAAGGATATTTTAGGAGATCATGATACAGGTAGAAAAATCACATGACCATGACAAGAACCCGTGCGAAAAGGAAAATCACACCACATAAATAAAATCACAAAACAAGAGGTTAATAAATTTAATAAAATAGAAAATCCTTAAACATTCCCAAAACAGTGCATTTCATCTCAACCTTCCCTGTTCTGATAGAGAAGTAGTTTCTTAAACTCTATCAGTTCTAGAATATTTTGCAAAGCATATTAACAGTCTGAAACACAAAATTTCATGTCCAAATAGAAGAAGCGGACCCAGTGAGTTTTTATTACACTATTAGTGACAAACTTTTAATTTCTCTTTGAATATTCACAGAAATGGTATCAATAAAAGGTTTGCACACTAATAAGACTTGGGAGCACAGAGGAACCAATACCTGAAAATTAGTTGAAAACAACATTCATCAGAATATTGAAACGGATTTATGAACACCGCATCCAAGAATATAACAGAAGAATGACCTTCATAACAATTAGGCTGATTTTCAAAATAAGCATCAGACGTTTTGACTAACTAGCTCTCATTAAAACTAATCAATGCAATAAATAAAAATTGCAAAAGTACCGTTTGCCCTCTTCTTATCCATCCAAGCATCCCACCATTTTCCTTTGAGGGACACAAAGAGTACTCCACGGCTAAATCACTTAAATCCACCCCTGGAGAAAGACAAAAACATCACTTAAGTGCAATGATATAGAAAATCAAGAAAGTTGTTCAGAAAAGATGGTAACATGAGAGATTGAAGATCAGAAATTCATAGATAAATTGTAACTGTAAACAAAGTGTGAAATAAATCCAATGTTAAGGGTTCGCTTGGTTTAATATTGTGGCTTGTGGAGCTGAACACTTTTAAACATCAATCGTGACAACTCAAAAAGGTTTTATAATGACTACTATGAAGTCGAACATGATGTTATGAAATGCTTATTGTCTAGGGGAACCCAACCATATCAAGTTGCAGTTTATCTCAGCTGGCTTTTTGCATACAAGATACCATCTACACTCTCTCCCTATGGACCAGATGAGCAAAGCATTTGCATATTAGAGGGTAGCTATCATTTCTCCATAGCATTCCTACTACCAAGAAATAACATAAAACAATACGCTGCAAATTTCAGGCAAAAAAAGTAAAAGCAAATTGGTTCGTCCTATTAAGTATTAAAAGAGAAATCATCTATTCAGATATTAGACACTATTGCAACAATTTTTAATATTACAAATCGTTGTGCAAAAAAGGATGTTAAAATGCAGAAAAACCTCCAGAAATTCGCTGCTGGAGCTCCAGCAAAAGCTTAAGGTTGTCTTCACCAACAAGTAGATGTTGTACCAAAAGCTCTTTATTCTCTCTTCCACTGATTCCAGCACTGAAACAAACTATGGATAAACAAAACATATCAATCCTAAACCTCGCCATTTAATTAGCTGAGAAAGCTCTATCGACTTTAAAAACAAGCCATAAGAGCAAACTTTTGTTACTTGAATACAAATAAAATAGAATTTTGGCACAATTAATCTCCTCCGGCCATAAAAACAAAATAAAGAACAGTTTGTCTCAAAATCGTAACTATCTAACTATGTAGTTTTCACGTCAAAAGGGGGTTTAAAAGTGGGAATGTACCAACCTCGACTTTGCAACCTGGGGGCGTCCGCCAAGAAGGAGCTCCACTTCAAGGAGGAGGAAGGGGAGAAAGGAGAGATACGCAGGCGCTCTCTTGAGGAGAAAGAGGGCTTAGGCGGTCTGGAAGCAGATTCGATGGATGGAGCCCTGAGATTGTGCAAAACGAAGATCGGAGAAGCCAGGGAGCGAAGCGCTAACGCCATCGACAAGCTTCGCATTGCGATATCATCAACCCGCTGCCGCCAGATCTCTCCGCCTGTATGGAGACGGCCCGAATCATGCGTCGATCCGAAGAATAAGGCATATGCGATTGAAGCCCAACTCAACTTAAAGCCCACCTTGTCGGCCCAAACGCGTGAAGATCACTCTGCAGAAACTCTACCGACAAGCTGCGACCGATCCTCTCCAGCTTTCTCCATGTTTGAAAACCCTTGGAACAAATTTGAAGAGGTTTGAAAACTCTCTACCAACAAGATGAAGTGATCATCTATCTTCCTTGAATGTTGTGTTAATATGATTTCATTATGGTTACGTTTAGTAAGGGGTAATCCATCCTGTAATGTAATCAAGATTACATTAAAAGTTAGATTCCTTTGTTTAGAATAATTTAAAAATTATAATGTAATAGAATCTCAATTACAAAAGTGGTTGAAGATTTATAATCTCAATTACAAAACTAAACCCCTGTAATCCAATTATATTCCCTACCCAAAACCCAATTTTTTTGCTTATTCCTAATATACCCTCCCTCTATTCCTGAAACCTTCTATTCCCGAAACGGCAGAACCCTCTGCAAAACCTAGCGGCACGGCGAAAAGAGAGGCGATCGGCGAACCCTCACCAAGAAAAGAGAGGCGATCGGCGAAAAGTGTAGGATTTGCAGAGGCCTCTACCTTCTGTCTGGTTCCCCTCACCAAGAAAAAAGGTATGTTTTTGTGAGATTTGTAGGATTTGCAGATCAAATTTTGGTTGTTCATCGTGTTTGTTCATGCTCATCGTGTTCATCGTGGTTGTTCATTGTGGTTGTTCATCGTATTCAAATTTTGCTTGTTTCTAGAATTCCCATTGTAGTGCGATTTATTTGTCCGTCATGTGTACAAATGGCATTCTATTTCTATTCGAACTCTTGACCTCTGTTTTTGTTTCAAGAGTTCGAACAGAAACAAAAAGTTGTGTTGTATTATTATTTGTTCATCGTGTGTACAAAAAGTTTGTTTCAAGAGTTCGAACAGAAACAAGAGTTCGAACAGAAACAAATGGCATTATTATTTGTCCTTCATGTGTACAAATGTTTGTTTTTGTTTCATTTGTAACAAATGGCCGATTGTTATTGTATCAGGCAGCTTATACAATGTTTGTTTTTCCTTTTGTTCAATTTTTTTTATTTTTATTAATATCGTTATGTTGTTGTTATATATTACTTTCAATATATATTTTCATTGGTGTCTCATTTATTTTGCAGTCATGACTCGTCTTAGTTTAAAGACAAGTAATATAATGAGAAAAAGAAAATTAATCGTTGTATTAATGCATTGGCTGGAGATATTGAAGATAGTGAATTGGTTTTTTCAAATGTGTTGTATTTTAGTGGAATGGCGTAACAGATTATATTGCTTGAAAAGACGATATATGAATGATATTTTTGCTAGGAGAGGGATGATATATAATTTAGCATATGAGAGTGACACTACTTGCATAGCACAACTAAGAATGAATAGGAGTAGTTTTACAAAGTTGTGTTGTATGCTCGAAAATGAAGGTGGTCTGAAAGGAACAAGATATATGGAGGTAGATGAGCAAGTAGTAATGTCATTACATTTGCTAGCTCATCATGGCAAGAATAGAACTATACAATTTCGATTCAAAAGGTCTAGTGAAACAATTAGTAGATATTTTTCTCGATTTTTGAATGTTGTTATTCGTCTGCAAAATAAATTTTTCGAAAATCCAAAGTCAATTGCAGTAGATTCAACAGATTGGAGATGGAAATGGTTTAAAGTAATTATTACATTTATTTTATAATTTAGGAATTAGGTTATGTTTTTCTTATTTTCTTTTCATTGTTTCTTTTAGAATTGTTTGAGAGCTTTGGATGGAACACACATTAAAGTTAGAGTACCAGCAGAGGATAGACCTAGATATCGGACAAGAAAGGGTGAAATTGCTACTAATGTGCTTGCTGCTTGCTCCCAAGATATGCAATTTACATATGTGTTGTCTGGATGAGAAGGTTCAGCAACAGATAGTAGAGTACTACGAGATGCAATTACTAAAAAAAATGGCTTAAAAGTGTTAAATACTGAATTTTGTAGGGTTGAAAAGGTAAGTTTTCGAAAATAAAGGGTCTAGTTGGAAATTTTCAAACTTGGAGGGCCTTTTTGCAAAAAGTCAAAAACTATATTAAAACCCTAAAAGCCCTCCCCGAATCAGTTTTCATTCACCATTCTCTCTTTCGTCGATTCCTTTCCTTTGCCTCCCGATGTCGCCCCCTTTCCTTCGGTTTCGCCCGATTTCCCCTCTGCCCTAGCCGACGCTCGCCGCCGCAGCCGCACGTGAGCGGTTCCGCCTCAGCGACGCTGACACTCCATCGCCCCGTCGCCGGCCCCTTCTCCCTCGTGCAATAGTCCAAGGTCGCCGATCCTCTCCGCCTTGCCGTTCTGGAACTAGCCGCGCCGATCACCGGGTTCGACCGATCCAGGGTTTTTCTTCGACTCGTCGCCGACCGCTGCAGCTTCATCTGGCGCCGACCATCAGCAAGGTAAGGGTCATAAGTTGGTGGGTTGTTTGAGTCGTGAGTTGATAGTGTTTGGTTAGTTTGTGAATGATCTATGTTCTTTGGAATTTTTAGATGTTTGGCCGTGTGTTATAGTGGGATCTTGGGTTAATGTTTTAGCTTCATTTGATTTTTTTGGTTTTATGTGTGTGTTGTGAGACCTTATGGGGAATTAGTAAATTGTAGTTTGATCTTGGGCGGTTAATTGAGGGTTGTTTTGGTTATGGTGTACTGTTCATGTTGATTTTGTTTTGATCGAATCAGGGGAGCCTAGTTTGAACAAGTTATTGAGCTAAGGATGTAGATCCATATGGTATTACTAGTATGGATTGACTGGGTTCCATTTTTGCTTATCTGTTCTGGTTTAATTCCTTTGATTGTTTGTAATGAGATTGCTGTGATGTTGCTAATGGGAGTTAATTACTGTATTGGATCATGGATTATGGGCTCATTATCGTGGGGTTGTGGAATTCGAGGTTAAGACCATATATTGGACCTAATCATGGATTAGGGATGCAATTAGTTCATTAGAATTAATTAAATAGCTGAGATAATTGGGATTAACCCTAATACATTTTTGATTTGTTAGATAACTAGTTACTACTTTTATAAATGGCTAAACTTCCATATTAATACAGGACCTTGATTCGGACTTGTTCAGTTGGTCGTGGAAGGTTCTCGTTTACGGACTTCTACAATTATAAGGCGGGTATTTCTCCTTTGTACTCGAGTAGTTTCGTTTACCTTAAACCATGGCTATCTTATGTCTAGTAGGTTGCTTGACCTTGTTCTTTGTCATTTGTTGTTTTAACATCGCCGTTGATACTTATTCTTCGTTGATCTTCGAGTGTTCCCGATTCATATCTGTACAGTCCTCTGTTGGTTTTCTGTTCTGTAAAGTACCGCTTGTACGCGAGTACTTAGAAGTCCATTAAACACAGATAGGTTTATTTGGCATTAGAAATATCCTACCTATTAGTGTAGGTGCATTATCGTTGGTTTGTGATTTCTGGTTGGTTGTATTGATGCATCGTATACTCGTTGGATTTTATTGCATCGTTGTTTCTCCGGTTGTTCGTGCATCATATAGCATGCACCATACTTGCATGTTGCATACTAACGACTGTTGGGCTTACATTTAGTTAAGCCGTCGTTAGTCATATTGTTGGTCGATGCACTCAACCACTTGTTGTTGTGGTAGTTGTTAGAGTGCGAGCATTTGTCCTGTTATGCCAAACAGTGACACGCTCACCGTTGTTTTAGAGGGATATTAGAGCCGTTGGTGGCTCACCCTCACCGTTATTTTTCGAGGGATATTGTAGCTGTTGATAGCTCCCCCGATGTACCGTGGGTCTGGAGTGTGGACTCCCCAGCATCCTGTCCACTCAACCACACCTTCTGTGGTATTTGTTGTTAGAGTGGTATAGTTGTCACAGCCCTACCCACTCGGTCACACAGATGGGATGTGTTGACGGCTTGACTGGCGTCAGGGGTGACACATGTCATTGCATCATATGCATACGTATTTCTTTTATGCATTTGCTTGTGTTTGATGCACTTATATGAGCTATGATTGTTGCACATGATTGACATGCATGTATATGTTGGATTTATCGTTGTCGCGTTGTTTATACCTGCTTAGTTGATATTCTATTTTATATCAGTTATTATTCGGTTTTATGTCTGGTCGTATTATATTTGTTATGTATGATTAGGGAATCTTATACTTCTTATGGACTGTACCCTGTTGATTCTCTACTTTATTATCTTAATTATGTCATGCTTATTGTCTACTCATATACCGGCAGAGTCCGCCCGGACTCACCACCGCTACCACCTATTTTTGTTTCAGGTAGCAGGTAGATGTTTTACTTGGAGCCAGGAGATGATCCAGTTGCCAGTCCCTCAGTCCCACCGTGTCGGTTTGGTTTAGCGGGTTCTATTTCGGTATTGTGTTATTTTTCCGCATTTCATTTGTTTAACAGTTATCGGACTGATTTTGTTATTATTATTACAGAGACTTTTGAGTTCTCGTTGGTTGTGATTTTCTTCTATGTTTAAGGTGGCTGAGCCACCCATTATTATTTTGTTTCGATATAAACTACGTGGATGTGTCTTATACTTATTGTTATGATGCCAGCCGCTTGTGGCTGAGCTATATTGGTGGAGATATTATGTATATTTGCCCCATATTGTCCGCCAAGATTTTATTGCATCGTTGTTTCTCCGGTTGTTCGTGCAGCGTATAGCATGGACCATACTTGCACGTTGCATACTAACGACTGTTGGGCTTACATTTAGTTAAGCCGTCGTTAGTCATATTGTTGCTCAATGCACTCAACCACTTGTTGTGGTAGTTGTTAGAGTGCGAGCATTTGTCCTGTTATGCCAAACAGTGACACCCTCACCGTTGTTTTAGAGGGATATTAGAGCCGTTGGTGGCCCACCCTCACCGTTATTTTTCGAGTGATATTGTAGCTGTTAATAGCTCCCCCGATGTACCGTGGGTCTGGAGTGTGGACTCCCCAGCATCCTGTCCACTCAACCACACCTTCTGTGGTATTTGTTGTTAGAGTGACACAGTTGTCACAGCCCTACCCACTCGGTCACATAGATGGGATGTGTTGACGGCTTGACTGGCGTCAGGGGTGACATATGTCATTGCATCATATGCATACGTATTTCTTTTATGCATTTGCTTATGTTTGATGCACTTATATGAGCTATGGTTGTTACACATGATTGACATGCATGTATATGTTGGATTTATCGTTGTCGCGTTGTTTATACCTGCTTAGTTGATATTCTATTTTATATCAGTTGTTATTCGGTTTTATGTCTGGTAGTATTATATTTGTTATGTATGATTAGGGAATCTTATACTTCTTATGGACTGTACCCTGTTGATTCTCTACTTCGTTATCTTAATTATGTCATGCTTATTGTCTACTCATATACCCGCAGAGTCCGCCCGGACTCACCACCGCTACCACCTATTTTTGTTTCAGGTAGCAGGTAGATGTTTTACTTGGAGCCAGGAGATGATCCAGTTGCCAGTCCCACCGTGTCGGTTTGGTTTAGTGGTTTCTATTTCGGTATTGTGTTAGTTTTCCGCATTTCATTTGTGTAACAGTTATCGGACTGGTTTTGTTATTATTATTACAGAGACTTTTGAGTTCTCGTTGGTTGTGATTTTCTTCTATGTTTAAGGTGGTTGAGCCACCCATTATTATTTTGTTTCGATATAAACTACGTGGATGTGTCTTATACTTATTGTTGTGATGCCAGCCGCTTGTGGCTGAGCTATATTGGTGGAGATATTATGTATATTTGCCCCATATTGTCTGCCGTACAGGGGAGATGCTGCCCGATTTTCGAGTAAGCATGTGCCTCTGGGAGCGTGACAATTTTTGGTATCAAAGCCAAGTTTGCGAGTTCCTTTGGGATCTGTGGATTTTTTATGATGTTATTTTTGGTGCATCAGTTTGTCGAAGTTTTGCGATGTTTTGGTGTCTGTGGGTTTACGGAGTTGTTTTATGAGGTCCATCTGTATGTTACAGATTTGTTTAGTTTTGCGGAGTCTTTTCCTGAGGGTTGACAAAGTTGTTTTTCGATGTCTATCTGTACTTTACGGATTTATTTCCTGAGTTATTTTCTGGTTATGGTTGTGATGGGACTTGGCAGCGACGATCTCTCCCGGCAACAAGAAGGAAGTTGGCTTTAAATTTTTGTTAGAATTGTATTTAGGTAATGCATGTGAAATAAACATCGGGATAATTTGCTAATGGTTAGTAAGTTTGATAAACTTTGACAGAGGTTGTTTGGACATGAGTTGGAGTTGTTGGATGAGAGGATGAATGCTTGGGAATTATGGATATAACTGTTATCAGTTTGAATATTGAGATATGTTCTTAATGAAACTGTTAACCAGCAACAATTTCCAAGTAAGCTCCTGATTAGCTTATCGATAAATGTTGCCCTCGGATGACTGAAGTCTCACAAGCTAAGTTGGAATAACTTTGAATGCCGAATTCTGGAACTAAATTGTGGGGAAGCAAAATTTCAGAAGATCCTGTTAGCTTAGTATAAATTGATATCTTCTTTCAGAACTTTGCTCTTCATAACCTGAGCTAGAGTTTCCTGGAAGTCCAAAGGTTAACACTGAAATCAGAAAATAGACGCGATTTCATTTCTGATTTTTGATTTTGTTCTTGGTTCTGTTGAAATGGGATTCTAGTTTTTTTGATCCTAACTAATTAGATATATTCTAGCTTTTGATCTTAACTTGGATAACTTCTGCAAGAAATGGACAGATGATAATGGACATGATCAAAAGCAAAAGAAGAAAAGGTTTATGTAGAGCCTGAGGACATTCTGAAAACAGGTAGGGTAGTGGTAACAGCTATGGACATATCTGATTCCTAAGAGAAATAAATCAGCATATCCAAATTAGAACTGAACTGCTTGGAAAGCTTGGTAATGTTGGTGGTTTCCTCCTGGTAGCCCGTGATCGTGTTTGCATTAGCCATGACTTCCTTTCTTCCTCTAACTTGCCATTAGAATCTGCTCCAACAGCTTCCATACCAGAAGTTATAGATAATGAACTGAAACTATGCTTCTGCATAGTCAGTTCATTTGCGATTTGTCTTTCAGCTGATGGTGATTACCTAACTCGCGTAGAGGGTGCGATAGCCATAAGATCACATTGTTGTGATGCTCCCATTTGGGTGGTAACAATCACTGGAGCTTCAAAATTTGGTTTGTTGATTGTCCACTTCTCGAGTTCAGAAATTGGAGGGAAAAAAAAACATTCCAAACATATAGAGTACTTGGGTTGACCATCTTAAATCTCTATATTATCCTGTATTCTTCGGAACATTTTGATTCTTCTATTAAGAAAAAGAGTCATGTACTTCTCTTCAATCATTACTACCTCCTCTAGTTAACTTACTCATGATATGTATCCTTTGTACTGTGATTAAACCGCATGTTTATGGTGGTAACAGATCGAACACAATTAGATCTTCCATGGACAGAGATTGTGGATTGTGCCTTTCCATCTTTAGCTTGATGAGTACAATACTTGATGGCATTGTTTTGATACATATTGGAAATTGGAAGATGGAATGATCTATGTGGTTGAGAATTATCAACAAATAGCCTTTAGTTTATTCACTCTCAAAATGATGATTCTCTTGAGGTTGTTCAACGTGTGAGACTTTACAAACTGTAAGCATAGGTTGATGTTTATCTAATTTGCAAATTTATGGTCTATTCATGCATAAGCCGCTTCAGCACTAGTTGTACAGAAAATTTTTATCATGCAGAATATGTGGTAGTCGGTGATTTGAATTCTGAATACTGAAGATATTGTTTTGGATGAACAAGTAAAGACAATTAGCCTATCTTGATGTTTCTGGTGATTCTTATAAACCGTAATTCATCTATATATTATAATATATGCAGAATATATATCACTAGTTTAGGAAATGCTGCAATATTATAGGTTTTGATTATGTAGCTCAGTGAGATATTATCTAACTGTATAATCCAAATGCTTGGAGTTCACTGAAACTTATGACAGTTTATATTGGATATGACTAATTTTGCCATGTCTACACCAATGCTATTAGTTTAGTAGTAGTTTCGTCAAGATTACATTTGTCTAGGTGATATCTACCAGTGGATAAGGTTGGCCCTAAGTGAGATTATTGATTGTTTATTGGAGTTGACGGTTAGGAATCCTTAGAGCACAAGAAGATGTTGGTTGAAGAGTATCTTGAGGATAAAAAAAATGGGGGAGTCTTGATGTTTTGAATCCTGACATTTACTTTTAGGGTGTCGATATAATGGGGTTGATATTTTTGAGTTTGAGTTGATATTATTAGTGCTGAATTTACCCATGAGCTGATTTCGTTGTAGGACATGCTTTATGGTTCAATTGGTCTTATGTCTTGATTGGTGAGAGGCTTGTTGATCTAGACATCTAGTGTGGCGTGTGGTGCTAGTGGATTTGATTCTATAAATCCAAGAATATTATGTTGGTAATGTTTTGAGTAACACTAGAAAATCTTTGAAATGATTGTACAGATAGCAGTTTAGGTTGGGAGATACTGATTTAATGTCTCTTGAATTGTGGTTGTTGGTGATAGAAGCTTGAAGTAGTAGGGTTGGTTTTGTGATCAAAGCTTGAAATGGCAGGGTTGTTTTTGGTGATTGATCAAATAAGCCTAAGTCGAAGATGTGGTTAGGTGATGATATACCTGCTTATAAGAGATAGTGGTGTTGATTTTATTGTTGGTAGCAATTTTATTTGCAGTTCTGTATCTATTCCACCTTATGATCGACAATCTATGATTTAAGTTGATATATGTATATGGCTCAAGTTGTTGATAGTGATCAATACATTTATGATGGATTTTCTATTTTGAGATTTGACTAATTGGTTTAAATGGTTGATGAGCGAGTTTTTTTTCAGAATAGTAGCATGTTTCTTTTCTGAGCAGGAGTGTTGATAGTGTCCCGTGAATATGAATGGATAACGGTGGTTACGTTATGTTTGAACGGGTAGTCATGTTGTTAAAATGTCCGTTGTGGCGCTTATACGTTGTGCAAGTGTTATATCGTGTGTAGATGATTCCTATTAAAGCATATTAATTTTGTCATGTAATAGTTGAAAGACAAATTAGCGTTGCATGTTTGAGAGTATTTATGTTTTAATTCGTGTAGTGTAGATTAAAGTTAGTTATTGATATATATTGCAACCCATACATTTCATTGTGCAGTGCTACACTAGTTTTAATAGGTAGTCTGCCTACTATATTGGTTCACATGGTTGCATGGATTGCATACATAACCAAATAACTTAGACTTTTCTCCTGATCCTTGGGATTGTATTATAGAGTGGTTTATGGCCTGGTTTACCTTCACGGATGCAGGGAAGTAGCGCTCATCATTCCTAGCATTGTGTATATCATCGTCTTGTCATAAGTTTCATTTGATGGTAGATTTGTGATAAGGTAGTTTGTTATTTTGGAGTTTTTTCACTAGGTTTGTTGTGGTGATCATGGGTTGATGCGAACATAATTCTTGGAAGAATTAAGTTTGGTTAACCATAATTGAGTTTAGGAATTAAGCTAATATGGTAGTTGGGATTTAGCCTAATTTTATTTATGTGTGGATCAGTCGTCGTACCAGGCATACCAGCCAGCAGTATATCAACCTCAGCAGTTGATCAGACTTTTAGTATATCAGTCTCAACAATTGGTTGGAGCTTCGGTATATCAGCCTCGGCGGACCGCCGGACAAGCAACACCTCAGCCTATGCAACCGCCTACACTTCAGGTGATCCAGCAGCAAACTGTTCAGACGATGCCAC
Organism: Boesenbergia rotunda; assembly: GCA_024364735.1. Classification (NCBI taxonomy): domain Eukaryota; kingdom Viridiplantae; phylum Streptophyta; class Magnoliopsida; order Zingiberales; family Zingiberaceae; genus Boesenbergia; species Boesenbergia rotunda. Next base: position 159,516 of record JAGFNQ010002623.1, on the reverse strand, counting down.
TAACAGTTTCAAAGATGGATCGATTTTCTCAGATATTAAATAGCTGTAGAGTATCTACGTGTAGATTATAGCCTTTGTCTATATTTCTACCATTCTGAGGGGTATTGGATATTGCTCAATTTAGTAGTTTTGTACATCTGTTTCCATACTGAACGAGTAGGTGTTCACTATTTTCGTGTTAATATAATGGTCAGTAGTCAAGTTGCTCGATTCATAATCATAGTCGAAGTTGACCATGAGAGCGATTCGTTGACATGTTACGTGTACGATCTTGACGCAAAGATGTCAGTTCTCTTGTAGCTTCTGTTGGAACTCGGATGGCTAGAGAGGGGGGGAGGGGTGAATATAGCCAAATACTTGGACTTTGACACTTATCGAATTTCTGCACTTCAATCGTTAGTAGCACAGCGGAAGCACAATAAAACAAAGTATATGCAGAAATCTAAACCCTAAACTATAAGCAAACACAAAAATGCTAACAAGAGGATTTACAAGGTTCGGGGATAACTTGCCCCTACTCCTTGGCGTGCCCTTAAGGTGGGCGATCCCTTGATCGTCGGCAGATCAAGCCCCGGTGAACACCGGATAGAAAGCAACCTCCTTCTCGGTGGAGTAACCTCTTCACAGCGTTTCAATAAAAGATATAGTTCTAAGCGCAATGAACCACAAGAAAGATCTTACTTAGCACTTAGCAAAGACAAGAACACAGCAAGCTTCTTCCAAGCTCCACCCAGCGACGATCTCACGCAAGAACCCTTTCTTCGTGTCTTCTCGCTGTTGGACTCAAAGCCTCTTGTTCCTTACTCCAAGTGCTCAAGCAAGGGATAGTTGCTTCAAGGATCACAGTAGCTTTCTCAAGAGAGGATGATCAGCTAGGAGCATAAGCACGCAGCAAGAAATCACAGCACAAAACCAAGGCAACAACAACTTCTTCTTGCTCTGTTCTAACCCGCTCCTTTTGTTTCCCTCTTGAACGCCAGGTGACAACATCTCACTGCAGCCTCCAGCTGCTCACCTGCAACCACCAGCCACCACTGAGCTCTTCTGGACTCGCTGAGCTTCCCTCAGACCAGCCCCAGTCAGCAGCTCCAGCCAGCGCCAGTGCCCGTTGCAACCTGAGATGGAAAAACAGACAAACCTACTCCAAGGAAAGGCCTCCATTGACTCTCCTTGAGTGTTTGAATCCTTCCCTGTCACCTGTAGCTTAATCAGAGCATTAGAACAACATATCACTCAGAAAATCAAGTATCAGGATTCAAATGCAGAGAATCGGATACGGTCAGACGCGATCAGAGCGTCTGACAGTGCAATTTGAATTAAAGTGATCGGTCACCGGACTGATCCAGGGCTCGTGGGTCGGTCACCAGACCGATCCACTGCTTTACTGGGACTCCCAGCTCTCGCGGCGACACAAGCCTGTGTTAGTAATATGAGAGAAGTGTCCTAAGGCAATCGCCTTATGATAGTAATCATTTACTTTAATAAATGAATATTCACTATTTGAGTATACATGTTCATGTATTTGATTGAGATCTTAAACTCATTTACTGAATGTCCGCAATACAATTCACAGCATGAGAGAATTTGTGATGAGTTCACAACTAGTGATTATCTCTACATGTGCAATTGTGAAGTATTGAAATTGTCCCTAGTCGATGAATTGATAGATACAAACACTATTAATTCTGTTGAGACTAGCATGGGTTATTCTCTAATCAGCTGATTCTCACTAGCTGGTGACATTGGAATGTCCGGAGATAAACATGGATGTTAGTTAAGGGAACTAGTTCATTGGAGTGACTAGCTGTAAAACTTTATATGGTAATCTATATATAGATATGTCAATGAAAGTTCTTACTGCAGCTTAAGTGCGATGTTCCTTTGACTTGCAGTGTTCAAGTCATCTTGGTCATGGAGACTTATACTTTGACATCTTAAGCAAGCATCTCTAAGGAGGTGTGGACCCAGGATGGTTGGGTATAAGCCGAAGTGCCCAAAGATGTTTGAACAGCCTACAAAGGATTCACCACTCCTTGCGAGGAGATGTATACTCAAGGCCTATCGTCGGATTGTTACTCGAAGCCTCTGGCCAGAGCATAACATGTTCCGAGTATGAATCTCTAGGAAACATGAGAGTAATTAGAATCCGTTGGATGAGAAAGACATTACTTGGGATAGGTGTGACGTAGTCAGCCTAGTGGGGACTGACACACATAGACCGTGTCCTGAACCAAGTGGGTATAAGATGGTGAAGGGAATGAGGCACGACTCATTAGCTACTGAAGGGTTTCAGAATTATTTCTAAGGTCAACCGTTGATCTTTTGATTAATTGGGGATCATGATGTACTACTAGGTGTCACTCATGATCGTTCTATAATTGGTTAATTATAGACAGCCAACATAAATCGAACGCCTATTTAGTCACACGCACTACGAGTGATCTGAGGGATTTAAAACGAGTTGAAAATTGAATTTTCCGATCAAAAGAGATAAGTCCACTAGTACAAAAAAGACCTTTAACAACGGCTTTTAACACCGGTTGTATTAAAACCGGTGTTAAAAAAAGGCGGTGACATTTTTGTAATTATTTGAACTTTAAAATACTTTTAACACCGGTTCTCTTAACAACCGGTGTTAAAAATATATTTAACTACGGTTTTATAAATAACCGGAGTCATATGTTATAATTATTTGAACTTTAAAATACTTTTAACACCGGTTCTTTTAACAACCGGTGTTAAAAATATATTTGACTATGGTTTTGTAAATAACCGTGGTCATATGTTTTAAAAAAAAACTAAAAAAGTAAAAAACAAAAAATTAAAAGATATATACTCCTGTGCCCTAAGCCCTAAGTTTCACTCGCCTCCCCTCTTCCTCTTCGACGACGCCGCCCCGCTCCCGGTGCCCTCGACCCCTCTCCCGATCGCTGGTGTCGTCGCCCCCGGCCACGTTGCCCCATTGCCAAAGCAGTCCTAAGCCCAGGCCGCCATCCGCCTCTCACCACTTCATATCCCAATCCACAGCCAACGCCAACGCCGACGCCGTGCTGCCCCTTTTGCCGCCACCTCCCGATTGCCGGCGAGTGACGGACACCGGTCTCCAAGTCCTAAAGCAGCGCCGTCCTCTCCCCTCACTAAAGGACGTTCGGCGACGCTGCAGAACCATTGTGAGAGGACACCGCCGATTCCTGTTTCTCCTACTCGATCTGACCAGCAATACAGGAAATCGGCGATCATTGCAAGACGTCGGCAATCTCCCATGTGTTGTCGACTCCTCGTTGGTCCCGATCTTAGATCGCCGGCGCCACAGCTCCCTTGTGTGCAGGACACTTCGCCCGACGCTATCGCCTTCCTAGTCTCCTGAGTCTGCCGTTGCCGTGAGCCACTGCTACGGTAGCGAACAACCGGCGGGGGGAAAACTGAGGGGTAATGGTTTCTTGATCTACTGTTGATCTATCATACTTCTGATTTGAAGATTGAATCTGCATATGTGAATGGTTTAGGATAGGTTCCTTCGGTTTCACAATGGAATTGATGAATTTGGTTTTTGGGATCAATTGGAGCATATGGTTAATTATTAAGTAATAGAGATCATAAATGTGTTGAATTGATGGATTTGAGATTTATTAAGTTAATTAAGTGATTGAAATGATGGCGGTGGTGGCGAATCTGTTGGTTGTATTAGTAGTTTACTTTACCTTGTTCTTGCAATGCCTAAGTTATAGTCATCCTTGATAATGGGAGGGATCACAGTTTGGATGAGGTTTAGGTTGCACCTTTGTTCTTATTCTGATGGAGTTTTAGAATGGGATTAGTGAGATCCCATTACCTTAACTAGAGATCAGTGTAGTATTGTTTTGAGTTCTTAATTATGTTTAATGATTAATCTTAATCCTGTTCACATTCAAAGTATAGGGAATCGTCCAATGAACATTCAAAACTACATTCATAGTAGGATAATTGAAGGAAAAGAGTGTTACCTTGCACCGTATTATCATATGTACGTGAATATTTTCAAGTGACTTAGAAGTTTAGTTGTGATTTTGACTAATTATTATCCAACTTGCAGGGCCCATTGGCAGTTGATAATTATTTGTCCTAAGCAAAATGTTGTCATCTTTCTCTGCTCACTGTGGAATAAAGCGAATAAAGATATCAAAACAATTATTAATAAGTAAGTTATTATCATTCGCTCTATGATATGTTTTTCTACAACTATGATTTATAAGCAATTTTTTCATAGATATATTTGGTTGATTTGTTGCCATTTATTATATTTTTTTATCATAGTGCTATGCATTCTTGGCATACGATGAAAGGCAAACACTTGGGAGCTTTTAGAATGCCTATATGGAAGGAACTACGTGTAAGTAGTTAAATGTCAAGTTTTTATACAACTATGATCTATAAGCATTTTTTTCATAGATAAATTTGGTTTATTTGTTGCCATTTATTATATTTTTTTATCATAGTGCTATGCGTTCTTTATTATTTGATGTCTTTTGGTATGCAAGCTCCTCTATGTGCATGCTTGAGATATTGGTTACTATAATGAAAAATTAGCATGACTTTGTAACTGATTTATCCTTTTCTGCTAATGTGTCATTTTGATATTTATTTGTAGTGCCAAAAACAAACTGGCAATACAGAGTGTGGATATTATGTAATGAGACATATGCTCAACATTGTCTCGGCGATCATAGTTGATTCATGGGACAAGGTAATTGAAGTTTTTTTAATTTTATAGATTTAATTATGTCTGGTTGAGTTGATAAGCTATTTTTTTATATAAATGTACCTTGCAGAGATTCACAAATAAGGATCCATTCTCCGAAGATGAGATTGATGACATCAAAAGATGTTGGGCAACTTATTTGTTAGAGGTTGCTAATGTGTCAAATAAGGATCTATCTGCCTCTAGCTAGTTCTTTGGTTAAATCTCAAATGACATCTGACTCCTGAATCATTTACTTGGTTTTGCTAGCCAGACCTTGTTATGTGGTCTTATTGGAGTTCCACCTTCAAATGGTGTCATCCCACAATCTCCAATGCACACGAAAAGTTTGGCCACCCTCAAACACCAAGTAAGCTCCAAATTGTGAATGATTGATTATATTGCTTCTCTCTCCGTAGCATTATTTGATATTTTTTCATTGGAATTTTCTCACAGTTGCTTCGCAATCGACTGGTAGCCACTGCACGCCAAAGCATGAAAAGAAATTCAAGCTTGACTCAAGTACTGTATGGAAATATGCAAGACGCTTATAAGAGATGGAATGCTAAGCTGGTCGAAGTTCTGCAACGTACTCCTCACTATTTGATCTTGGACTAGACCGTTTACTTGTTATTTGATTTACATTTTGCTTATGTTGAAAGAAAAATGGATAGTTGTAAAATACATGGATTGTTTTGTTTTTGAAACTAATTGGATGTTGCATTTACTTAATTCATGGTGTGTTATTGATTATGGATAAACTATTATATTATTGTGTTCTTTTATATGTCTAGAAAAATTATAAATAAAAATAAATATGAAATTTATATAAAAAATTAAGACTTTTGACACCGGTTGTTTCTAGAACCGGTGTTAAAACATCATTTTTAACACCGGTTGTTTCCAGAACCGGTGTTAAAAATGATGTTTTAACACCGGTTGTTTCCAGAACTGGTGTTAAAAATGATGTTTGAACGCCGGTTATTTAAAATAACCGGTGTCTAAAATGGCTTTCCCGCCTCATAATTGAACTTTTAACAACGGTTATTAACCGGTGTTAAATCTATATATTACACCGGTTTGTTAACCGGTGTTAAAAGTCTATACTTACAATGCCGGCTGGATCAACATCGGTTCCGGAACCGGTGTTAAAAGTCGAAAATAACTGGTGTTAAAAGCCTTTTTTCCACTAGTGGTCGAATCTGAATTTTTTCAGAGACGCATCAGAAGCATAAAATAGCTAAGTCTTTTGAAGACTTATTGGACGAATTAAATGAGTTTAATTCGTGAGGTCATGGCTTGGTTTGGCCGGCCAAAGAGGGTCTCCGCCCTCTTTGTTTGGCCGGCCACAATAAAAAGGGGAGAACCAAATTGTTTGGTTCAAATTATAAAATAAACCGCGCGTGGTTTGTTTTATGAAATTATGGATAAAGAAATTTATATAAAGAGATTTATTTTCATGGAAATTAAAATAAACCTTGGATTAGTTTATTTTATTTTATAAAATCAATAATGGATTGATTTACCATGATAAAGAAATTTCTTTCCATAATAAAAGGGGAGACATGGTTGTTTTTATTATAAATTAAGTTATAATAAAAACTTGACATAACGGAATAATTCATAGAAAAATTTATAAGATAACTTTCTTATGAAAAATTTATTCCGTTAAGAGGAGACTTGGCGATTAAGAGACTACTATATAAAGGTACCAAGGCAAGGCTTAGAAATTAATCCAAGAGATCAAGGATTCTTGCCTAGCCTCTCTTCCTCTCCTTCTCTCCCTCTCCCTCCTCTAGTGGCGCCGGCCCTAGAGGCCCTCCCTTTGGTTGCCATGAGCTTCCACCACCAAGAAGAAGCCGAAGAAGAAGAAGAAGCGGGCGCGACTCCTTCCTTCCTCCCGGAATCTTGATTCCGTTCTTCGTTTGGTGGTTAGTTTTTCATCTCTCTCTTGGTATTCTTGTCGTGCCTTTGGAGAATCTAGTAGTTCTTGTCGGCACGAAACTCGTGCCTTTGCGAAGTCATCCCGAAGAAAACCCGGCGTGGACGCGAATAGAGGCGGAGCTTCCAAGGGATGCTACGGTTGGATCTCGTCCCTTTCTACGAGTTACGCGAGGTATTAAGTAAATTAGTTTACTTCCTGCAAAATTTTAAATGTATGATCATGGCTCCACAACATAAGGTTACATGCTAGATACGTGGTTAAAATAATTTGAGAAATTATTTATGCTAAACCTTCTGCTGCACGTAATTAAATTTTAAAATTACGAGCCCGTATCCATGTCAACATGCACCCGGTCCCAACAGCCTGATCGGTCACCAGACCGATCAGAGTGAAGCATGATCGGTCACCAGACCGATCAGGACAGACACTATCCAATCAGGCTCAAGCCTGATCGGTCCACGTCTGAGTGAACAGTAACCGCGGAAATCAAATCCTAAGTCTTTGATCGGTCACCGGACCGTTCACGAACTGATTAGCGGGAGAACTCAACTCACTGTGGGCTCCCTGATCGGTCACCAGACTGATCAAGAGCAAGGCAGTGAGGAAGCTGCCTGCTCCCTGATCGGTCACCGGACTGATCAAGAGCCAAGCAACAAGGCAACGGCCTGCTCCCTGATCGGTCACCGGACTGATCAGGAGCCAAGCAACAAGGCAACGGCCTGCTCCCTGATCGGTCACCGGACTGATCAGTCATCGCTGGATCGGTCACCAGACCGATCCACGAAGGAGTAGCGTGCCAACTTCCCTATCAGTCACCAGACCGATCCAGGGAAGCCCAAATGCACTCTAAGCCACGAGAACAAGCCTCCAGCCCTTCTCTGACTCGTGCCATGCCCAGCTTCACTCACTGAGACTTCAACCTAGCCCTCCAAGCTAGGACCTGGCTTCACTCACCAGGGTTTCGGTCACCCGGCTTCACTCACCAGGGTTTCGGTCACCCGGCTTCACTCACCGGGACCCTGCTTCACTCACCAGGATTTCAACCTAGCTTCACTCACTAGGATTTCAATCACCTGGCTTCACTCACCAGGACCCGGCTTCACTCACCAAGATTTCCATCACCTGGCTTCACTCATCAGGACCCGGCTTCACTCACTGGGATTTCCATCACCTGGCTTCACTCACCAGGACCCAGCTTCACTCACCGGGATTTCCATCACCTGGCTTCACTCACCAGGACCCGGCTTCACTCACCGGGATTTCCATCACCTGGCTTCACTCACCAGGACCCGACTTCACTCACCGGGATTTCCATCACCTGGCTTCACTCACCAGGACCCGGTTTCACTCATCGGGATTTCCATCAACCTAGCCCTCCAGGCTAGGGCTTTTCCCCATGCCTAACCCTCCAAGTTAGGACTTCGTGCCCAGTCCCCGACTAGGACTTAATCCCAATTCGTTCAACTAAACTTAAATTAAAACTTAAATCGTTGTCAACACCAAAATAACAATCAGGGTCAGACTGCATCAACAGCTTCGACTGACGAGTCAGGACGCTAAGGCTTAACTTGCCAACCGTATTAGCGGTAATACTCATACCAGTTACTACCATATGGGGTGCAATCATATGCAGTTATGCACCAGATCCCATCTAAGCTTGTAATTCTCCTTTGGGCACTTGAGGTGTGTGTTGTCGATTTTCGATCAGTATTATTACTAGTTATGGGTTGATAGTATCTATTATTATTAGATAGCGAAAATTTGGGGACCAAATTTTGTTAGTGGGGGAGAATGTTAAATACTGAATTTTTTAGGGTTGAAAAGGCAAGTTTTCGAAAATAAAGGGCCTAGTTGGAAATTTTCAAACTTGGAGGGCCTTTTTGCAAAAAAGTCAAAAACTATATTAAAACCCTAAAAGCCCTCCCCGAATCAGTTTTCATTCACCATTCTCTCTTTCGTTTAGGGTTATGCACCAGATCCCATCTAAGCTTGTAATTCTCCTTTGGGCACTTGAGGTGTGTGTTGTCGATTTTCGATCAGTATTATTACTAGTTATGGGTTGATAGTATCTATTATTATTAGATAGCGAAAATTTGGAGACCAAATTTTGTTAGTGGGGGAGAATGTTAAAAACTGAATTTTTTAGGGTTGAAAAGGCAAGTTTTCGAAAATAAAGGGCCTAGTTGGAAATTTTCAAACTTGGAGGGCCTTTTTGCAAAAAAGTCAAAAACTATATTAAAACCCTAAAAGCCCTCCCCGAATCAGTTTTCATTCGCCATTCTCTCTTTCGTTTAGGGTTATGCACCAGATCCCATCTAAGCTTGTAATTCTCCTTTGGGCACTTGAGGTGTGTGTTGTCGATTTTCGATCAGTTTTATTACTAGTTATGGGTTGATAGTATCTATTATTATTAGATAGCGAAAATTTGGGGACCAAATTTTGTTAGTGGGGGAGAATGTTAAAAACTGAATTTTTTAGGGTTGAAAAGGCAAGTTTTCGAAAATAAAGGGCTTAGTTGGAAATTTTCAAACTTGGAGGGCCTTTTTGCAAAAAAGTCAAAAACTATATTAAAACCCTAAAAGCCCTCCCTGAATCAGTTTTCATTCGCCATTCTCTCTTTCGTTGATTCCTTTCCTTTGCCTCCCGATGTCGCCCCCTTTCCTTCGGTTTCGCCCGATTTCCCCTCTGCCCTAACCGACGCTCGCCGCCGCAGCCGCACGCGAGCGGTTCCGCCTCAGCGACATCGACACTCCATCGCCCCGTCGCCGGCCCCTTCTCCCTCGTGCAACAGTCCAAGGTCGCCGATCCTCTCCGCCTTGCCGTTCTGGAACTAGCCGCGCCGATCTCAAGGTTCGACCGATCCAGGGTTTTTCTTCGACTCGTCGCCGACCGCTGCAGCTTCATCTGGAGCCAACCATCAGCAAGGTAAGGGTCATAAGTTGGTGGGTTGTTTGAGTCGTGAGTTGATAGTGTTTGGTTAGTTTGTGAATGATCTATGTTCTTGGAATTTTTAGATGTTTGGTCGTGTGTTATAGTGGGATCTTGGGTTAATGTTTTAGCTTCATTTGATTTTTTTGGTTTTATGTGTGTGCTGTGAGACCTTATGGGAAATTAGTAACCATGTGGCTGAGCTATATTGGTGGAGATATTATGTATATTTGCCCCATATTGTCCGCCAAGATGCTGCCCGATTTTCGAGTAACCATGTGCCTCTGGGGGCGTGACAAAAAGTCCCACACGGTGTGCTAATTAATTTTTTAAAATATTTTAAATATCTTTTTGTGTTTTGAGTGATCTATTTTAATACATTTATTCAATTTATAGGATATTATTACCTTGTCGATGCCAGTTACACAAATTGTGAAGACTTTTTAGCACCATATAGAGGTCAAAGATATCATTTAAATGAATGGAAAAATGGTCGGGTCCCTAGAAGTCCTCAAGAGTTTTTTAATATAAAGCATTCGGCTGCGAGAAATGTGATAGAGAAATGCTTTGGGCTACTTAAAATACGTTGGGCAATACTTAGAAGTCCTACATATTATCCAATCCAAACTCAAAATCGAATTATTATGGCATGTTGCCTTCTTCACAATTTTATTAGGACAGAAATGTCTAGAGATCTTGCAGAAAGAAGGTTGTAGAGAAGGCTGGATAGTCAACAAGATAAAGTTACTGAAATTTATGAAAACATGGTGTTAACCATTGAGACATCTAGTGAATTTAGCAATTGGCGAGATAATTTGGCCAATGACATGTTTAATGAATGGAAAAGATCTAGATGAGATCATTTGTGTAATTTTTATTAAATGTTCAGATTTTTAGATTATGTTGAATTGTACTATTTTTTTTTGTATGACTTGTTAATTTTGTACGACATTTTATGAAATTGTGCTCCTACTGATGTTGAAAATATGAGTTTAAGCTTAAATTTTCAAATTTCTTATTAACTTATCTACTGTAACCTACTAATCTATTAATGAATAGAGATTAAGAAATAGTTCATTGTTTGCCTCGTGCACATGTTTGATTGCTCATGCTCCTTGTGATGTATTTTCAAGGCTTTTGTAATCTGTATTTTTCACAAAGGTTTTTACAATAAGGTTACTTTTACACGGCTATGGTTTGGGTGATAATATAATCTTTTTTGATATAGTAGGTCTGGTCGTGAAAGTGATAGTGAAATTGAAGACATCGAACATTCTGAAAACTTCGTCAAGTGAAAGCAGTACTTGAAGAGGTACTCTTTATCCATTGCCTATGTTATGACTCCCATGATTAATGTTTTCTGATGCACAAACATTCAACGATCATTGGGAATTTAGAAGTAGATGGTGTCTTGTCTCATATCAGTAGCCCTGCTTTTATGATGGTCGAAGGTATGGTTTCTTGCTCAAGGAGTTCTGGTGTTGTACTTTCTAAGAGGAAATTTAATTTTCAATATAGTGGTTGTGTTCTTTGCTTCTTAGAATAACTTTACTGGAAAATAATATACCTCTACAACTTCTGAGTCTTTATCTTTTTATTTCCAAAATAATTGAAATTGCAGTTGCTTCTCAAATCTAGTACCTGCCTTTTGGGTTTGTCCTAAGGATTCTGAAATTGCAGCTGCTTCTGAAATTGCATGGGTCATGTCTTTATTTTGTTTGAATCGTCTTTGAATTGTTTGATAGGTGAGCATGATTTCTAAACCATCAGAAGAATCTTATAACCCAAAAAGACCAGGAAAAAACAAACATTAATGGTCTACTAAAGAAGATGCTGCACTAATCGAAGCATTACTACAATTAAACAATGATGGAGAGCTTAGAAACAAGAATGAGAAAGGTTTTAGGCCAGGACATGGACAAAAACTACAACAAATGCTTGAGGTTAGCTTGCCTGGACTTGGAATTAAGGCAAAACCACACATTGAATCAAGGTTAAGAACTTTCCAAAAACTCCACAATGTTGTGCATGACATGTATATGGAGTTGGTAGTAGCGGTTTTGGTTGGGACTCAGAAAAAAATGTGTTACAGCTGAGAAAACCGTGTGGGATGAATATCTCAAGGTAATTTATTTTTTCACTAAAATATTTTTTATTTTCATTTGTTTAGTTGGTAATATGATTTTTTTTTTAGACTCATGGAGATGCAGAACAGTTTAGATTCAAGTCATTGCCTTATTATCATGAACTTTCTATCATCTTTGGTAGAGACCGCGCATCTAGGAAAGATGCTCAAGTCCCTGCTGATATTGTGGAAGACTTAGACAAAGTAGCAAATGAAAATGATGATGAATGTGTAGGTGTTGATGGAGATTCTGCTTCATATGCCCAAGATTTCATATTTGGATCAAATGAAGAGAGTTTTAAGCCAAAAAAGAGAAAGAGTGAGAGTACCAAAGATTTGGCTTAAGTTATTAGAGATACAACAACTATTCTTGGGGAATAACTTAACAAGACAAGTAACCGATTGAGTAAAGCATTGGAATATGATGAAGGTGTTGAAAAAAGAATGAAAGTCAACGAGATTTTAACAAAGTTACCTGACCTTAGTATGTTGGAGAGACATAAAGCGACAAGAAAAATGGGTTGTGATCGTGAGACTACAGATATTTTCTTCATCATACCAGATGATGAGAAAGAAATTTGGGTGAAAGCATTATTGAGTGGAGAGATTTGAGGAGTAAATCTTATAGATTTTGTGGTTATTTCTTTATATTGTGAACTGCAACTTTTTTTAATGATATTTGGGATATGCTAGAAAATCAACTTTTTTTGGGACATGCAAAGAAAACTAACTTTTGTTTGGATTTCTTCCTTCATTTGGTTGTGTTTCATCACTTGGAAGTTGACCTTATATTTTTTAAGAATTTAAGTTTATGCATTGTATAAAAATTTAATCTCAAGAATTTAAGTTTGGCCTTATATTTCTTAGCCGGTAAATTAATATGCTATGTGTAAGTTCGGTCAAATTTTTGTCCAATAAAAAATGTTTAATTTTTGTCCAATAAAATCCTAGAGATTTTACATAAATGAAAAATCTATTTAATTGAAAGGGAGAATAAAATTATATAAATTTAATCCTAGATATTTTACATAAATAAAAAACCTATTTAATTGAAAGGGAGAATAAAATTATATAAATTTAGTTATAAGGATATTTTTGTCATTTTATAATAATATGAATTACATTCCTTATAAAATAAATAGATACCAAACAAAAGAATGTATTTGTAATTAAAGATTACATACAACTCGTTACCAAACATAGTAATGTAATATTAATTACATTACATTACATTACATTACATTACATTACATACTTGATTACATTAAAGACTCGATTACATTATCCCTTACCAAACTCAACCTATATATCTGATTGAGTTAAATAATATGTATATTATTTCATGAATTGATTCTAAAATCATTTCCATTATTATATTAAGAGAGTGAATATGAAATAATACAATCGGTTTCTGTCTAAGCTTGAATATATTCAACATTTTAATTTAAATATATCTCATTTGAGTGTATATTCATAGGTTGCTTAATTTTGTATAAAATAATTTTATAAAATTTTGAGTTTCCTCCGTAAAGTATTTAAAAGGATATTCTTGAGAACCCAACTTAAAATACAATTTTTAGGAAATCATGGAAATAACTTCTTGAGTTGGTTTACTTTTTACAAAATAAAATAGTATTTTTTTAAAAAACATATTGAAATATATATTTATTTAATTTATATTATTATAAATCAACACTATAAGATCGTCTCAATGCAAAGCTTTAAAAGATTTATGAAATTAAAAAAAATAAACAAAAAGCTCTGGTCATTATGGGTTTGAACTCTTAATTAGTTTAAGAAAATAGTGAAATTTAAAATATGTTTTTCTCTAGAAATTAGTAATATGGATGGGGCAAAATAAATAAAGATGTATAATTTAATAATATAGGACCCATGAAGTTTTTTTAATCTGGTAGAGAGTAGTTTTTTAACATGCATGATATTGATGTGACATTTGATTATAAAAAAACAAAACTATTGGAGATGCTAGTTATATTCTTTAATTTCATATCATTTATTATTATCTTTTATATAAATAGTATTTTATACACTTGCACTTTAATCGTATGTATTATATAAATTGGAGATATATACACGCATTCAAATTTCTTTTTATTATGAACGTACGCTCGCCATCTTCTTTGCTTTATTTAGTCATGCATTCTTAAGATTTCCTTCTATAGCGAGCTCTAAAATTAGGGACTACTATCAACTTACAAATTTATATTCCCTAAAAGTTTGGTTTAAATTTATTAAAAAGATAATTCAATTCTGATTTCAACAATACCAATTTTTCCATCTATTAATGACGTTACGACGATGCTTGTAGATAACTTGATAAGACATATCAACAATTTCTTGCGGCTTTAATTACCATGCATTTCAAGCCACTGACAACAAAAAAACAGAAATAAATAAACAAACAAAACAACCTACCAAAAAATTAAATATGTACCTGAATATGTCAATGCATGTGATCGTCTCGAATAATTAACAAAGGAAAAAAAAATCATAGAGATGAAAAAATAAATAAAAAGCCTGCAAAACGCCAAAAGGAGCTCCATTATAATCTCACAGGAAAGCTCCTCTTGATTTGGACAAATACTTAATATTATCATACGATTTTCACATGAAACTTCCTTTCACATACAAAAGTCGCATTAATTCCAAAGAAAGAGAAGCGAAACCACCAGTGTTCCACATTCAAAGAAGATAAACATGTGGAGTTGACGTGGTTCAAGCGAAAAACGTCCTTGACAAAGTGTGGAAAATTTTTCAGTTTACTGTTGTTGTTCTTTTCTCAGAACTTACACTTGTCAGCTACCTCCAGATTTTTTTCTTCTTCCTTATCAATTTGAGACATGAATGCATGAACTGTGCACCACCACACCCACAGCTATAGCTTTAAAGTAATTTTTCACAAATAAAAATATATGTTGAGCAGTCGCATCAATAGAGACAGATGAATGCATCAGTTCAAGTAAAACACTAGAGCTAGCCAATGGCTTATACGCTTTGGACACGTACAAATTACTATAATTAATTATGTTAAAGATAGTATTTAACTATATGTTTATCATCAATTCTGTCTCTTTCCGTCATCAAAACTTTGCTTTGGCCGTGAGCTGCTTAAACAGACTAAGAAAGAAATGGGAAAATGTCGCCTTAATCAAGAACAAAACCAGAGACAGTTTCACACTCCTCCATCTCCTTGATATTAATAGATTTCAATTATTGTCTTTATCGAAATAAAGTTAGTGTGACAGCTACAGTACATATTAACTTTTTGTTTTGATATATATTTTTTTAAAATTTTTATTCAGCTATAATAAATATCTTTCTTTTAATTGTGAAAGTGTGTTCCCTTTACCTATTGCCTGTGCATAGAAAAAAAAACGAAAATAATTACTAATATATATAGGTGCACTAATTTAATTAGTTATAATTGAAGTCTTATTTAGTTGTAACTAATATTTTTGGTTAAAAATAATAACTTGAATAATATGTTTTTTCATTTAATTGTAACATATGTTTTTTAAAAAAAAAGATGATAATTACATTCATTTAATTTTTTTTTATAAATGATAGTTTATGTATCACATAAAATCATTTTAAAATTTATCCCCAAATAACGTGGACATCATTCGTGCATGCGATCACATGGGATGGGTTTTAACTTAAACCACTGATATAAATATGAAGCTAAAACATCTCTTATAATTAACAAATACGTGTGTCTCACGAAGTTTTATGATGCAACACTAGTGATGGGTTAAGCATCCCATGATTGACACGTAGAGTAAAAAAGTTATAGGTTAAGTTTCGTAAAGTTAGATTCTGAGACTTCCTCGGAAGGGTATACTTGCGAGACCCCTTCGGGCAGGGGCAGGTAAGTTCCCGAGACCCCTCGGGAGGGCAGATTCCCGAGACCAACTCGGGATGCTAGGAGCCCGAGACCTCCCGGGAAAATAGACTCTCGAAGACTTTCTAGGAGAGGAAATCTCCTGAGACCCCTTCGGGAAAGCGAAGCCCCAAAAGAGCATAGGCCCGATAATCCGACTCTATTAACCGTTACCCTTTCCTATTCAGGAAAGGTGGTGGATAATTATTGTCATTTACATATGATAATTAAGGCTAAGTAATCACTGAAGTCGTTACCTAAAGGTTATCAGGTAACTGACAAATACAAAACGTGGGGACACGTGTGACCGCCACTTCAAGTATATAAGATACTCCAACCCCCCAGGCAAGGGGGTTACACTGATCTTACTCACAACTTCTCCCTAGTTTTTTTCCATCTATATACTCGAGCACTGACTTGAGCATTGGAGTGGGCTCCACCGGAAAATCTCCGGCGTGTTCCCATTAACGCTCGTGTTAATCTCGCAGGGCGAGAGCTCCTTCCTTTTCGTCACCATCCTGGTGGGCTGGATTCTAGTGACTGGTCGGTCGCGTCGATTGCTTCTGAATAAGTTTGGCGTCATCTGTGGGAAAACACAAATCACAACACTAGAAGGAGCACCGTGATGGAGGACTCAGAAGGGCAACCCATCATCTTGACGAAAGAAGAATTGGGTCGCCTTGTGGCCAACGCCGTCAAAGGAGCACTCAAACAACATCAGATTGAGCAAGCAACATCACAACGAGGGGCCTCGGTGCAAGGGGAGATCCCTAGAATGATCTCTGCCTCGCACCATCACAATCGGCGATCTGTCTCGCCACTGGTGGGGCATGTGGTGATACCTCCGGCGCACTGGCGGGAGTCCCTAGGAGATTTGGAGAAAATTAACTCCGCCACCTCCAGCATCCTACGGCAAGAAGGAGGGGGAAAGGGGGAAGGACCTAAGAACTTCCAGAAGACACCCTCCACCCCTTTCTCGCTTGCCATCGTAGAGGATTGCATGCCAAACCAGTTTCGTGGTCCTGGGATTGTCGACTATGACGGAAAGATGGATCCGGAGGACCACGTCCATAAGTTCGAAAACGCGGCACTCCTGCACCAGTACACTGATGTGTAAAGTGTCGGGTGTTCTTGAACACCCCATCGGGAGCCGCCCAAAGATGGTTCCAGAGACTGCCGCAGAGTTCTATAAACTCCTTCCTGGAGTTTATAACCGCGTTCCCGCACCACTTCGCCAGTAGTCGTCGATATCGGAAGACGACGCTCAACCTCTTCGCCCTCAAGCAGAAGGCAAAAAAACCGCTAAAGGATTATATCCAACGGTTCAATCAGGTGGCACAGGATGTGTCCACCACCACATCAGAGATCCTGGTCAGCACCTTCAGGCAAGGCCTCTCCGAATGTGACTTTTTCCGATCATTGGTGAAGAAGTCACCAACTAGCTTCAACGACTTGATAGGGCGCTCCGTCAAGCACGTCAATGTCGAAGAAGTGCAGCATGCTCGCCGCAAAGACCCAGCTGGACCTGCTGCCCCGACCACGGTTCAATCGGAGAGAAAGGAGCCACCAGCACCTATCCACGCAAAAGACTTTCAGTCGGGGAAAGATCACTGGGTTGGTAAGAAAAGGCTCGTAGAAACGGTGGACACTCAAGAACTAGAGCCACCGAGGAGGTACTGCGATTTCCATGGCATCACCACACACTCCATTGAAGAGTGCCACACTTTGAAGAAAAGGATGACGGGGGAAGCAGATAACAAGCCCCGGAAGCGCTGAAAAAAAGCGGGATACAGTCAGAGTTCCCGCGAAGGAGTCTTTCCCCTCGCAAGCGACCATCAAGAGAAGAAGGAACCTGACTGCCATCTCGATCACATTCCAGGTGGAGAAGTCGGGAGGTGGCGCCTCGGCGATCCCTCTCCCCTGAGCGAGATCCCAAGAAGGGCAAGGCCCCTGTGCGAGGCCCTCCTTCGGGCCACGTAGAGGTAATTTCCGGAGGTCCTACCGGAGGAGACTCGAACAGGGTAAGGAAGCCTCATACTCGGCTGTTGGAGAATTACACCATCGGGACGAGCAGTAGCCAGCATCGTGGCCCTACCATCTCCTTCGGCCTTGAAGACCTGGAAGAAGTGGAAGCTCCCCACGAGGATGCCCTGGTAATTCTTGCACGCATTGCAAATTATGAGGTTAAGCGGATCTTCGTGGATACAGGTAGTTCTGTGAACATCCTGTACAAGGCAGCCCTGGATCAGATGCAGATCGATGAGGACGAGCTGCGCCTGGTCTCCACGCCACTCTTCGGCTTCACTGGGTACCGGGTACAGCCGATAGGGCAGATCACCCTATCCCTGTCATTGGGAAGCGACACGCTGGAAAGGACGAGGAGGACCCCCTTCTTGGTTGTCGACGCCCCCTCATCCTACAATGCAATCCTGGGGCGCCCAGCACTCAGCATATTCCAGGCGGTGGTCTCGGTCTACCACCAGAAGATCAAGTTCCCGGTGGGCGATCAGGTAGCCGATGTCAAAGGAGATCAGTTAGCGTCCCGGTGATGCTACAGCAGGAAAGTCAGATCTGAATCCCGCAAGAACCCGAAGCCTCATGAAGCTCTGCAAATTGACCTGGCCAACCCCCGGGAGGAGAAAGGACCCAAGGAAGAAAGGAGAGAGGTTGAGAGCGAGGAAGTTCAGATCCACCCCCAACAGACGTGCGGGGGCGGGGGTCACGAGTATTGCTGTCGATCTCTCTCCGGAGATAAGAAGTCATCTGGTCGACTGTTTGCATAACCATCGGGACGTATCTGCCTGGGCAACCGAGGAGATCAAGGGTGTCCCCCCAGTCTTGGCCATGCATCACTTACATGTGACCCTAAGGGCTCGGCCGGTGAAGCAGAGACGAAGGCATTTTACGCCCGAGCAGGACAAGGTTATCAGAGACGAGGTCACCAAGTTGCTGAAAGCTGGTCACATAAGAGAAGTTCAATTCACAACTTGGTTGGCTAATGTAGTGCTTGTGCCTAAGCCCGAGGGTAAATGGTGGGTGTGTATTGACTTTTGAGATTTAAATAAAACCTACCCTAAAGACTGCTACCCTCTGCCTTGTATAGATAGACTAGTGGATTCCACTTCTGGTTGTGAGTTCATTTCTATGCCGAATGCCTACCAGGGGTATCACCAAGTTCTTGTCGGGCCTGAGGATCAAGAAAAGGTCAGTTTCGTGACGGCAGTTGACACATATTGCTACAACGTCATGCCTTTCAGGTTACGTAACGCGGGGGTAACCTACCAGCATATGATGGACAAGGTTTTCAAGCATCAGATCGGGAGAAACATTGAAGTCTATGTAGACGATATCCTGGTCAAGATTGACAAGGGGAAGGAAATGATCGCCGACCTTGAAGAGGCCCCTGAGAGCCAATCGACTGAAGTTGAACCCGACCAAGTGCCTATTTAAAGTAAAGAGTGACCGATTCCTAGACTATTTGGAGTAAAGTGAAGGTCATCCTTGATATGCCCTCTTCTCGCAACTTCAAGGAGGTACAAAGGTTGAACGGCAGGATTACAGCCTTATCCAGATTTATCTCCAAGTCTGCCGACCGGACCCTGCCCTTATTTAAAATTCTGAGGAAGGTCGTCAAATTCGACCGGGATGACTAATGTGAGAAGGTGTCTGCAGATCTGAAGGCCTACCTGGCCGAGCTCCCCGTCCTATATAAGCCAGTGAAAGGGGAGATGTTGTTCGTCTACCTGTTGGCGGTTGAGTAAGCGGTGGGCTCTGCGCTTATCCGAGAAGAAGGCATGGTGCAGTACCCAGTCTACTTCTTCAGACACCTCTTGAAGGATGCAGAGACGCATTACACCATGATGGAGAAGTTGGCCTACGCCCTGGTCTTAATGGCCCGGATGCTCAAGCCATTTTTCTTAGCACACCGCATTGTGGTCCTCACCAATAGCCCGCTGAGAAAAATTCTCACCAATCCGGAAGCCTCAGGTCGACTAATCAAGTGGATGGCAGAGCTGAGCAAGTATGAGATTGAGTACTAGCCCCGTGCTGCTATCAAGGCACAGGTCCTTTCGGATTTCATGCTTGAGTCTGTCTAGGAGCCCGGAGCCAAAGGAGTCTGGAAGATCTATATTGACGGGTCTTCCAACAGCAGACACAGTGGAGTTGGGGTGCTAATGGTGTCCCCCTGAGGGGATACATTACATTTATCTATTCGGCTCCACTTCAGAGCTACCAACAATGAGGCTGAATACGAGGCGATCTTAGCAGGCTTACAAGCAGCTAAGCATGTGGGAGTTGCTCGGGTCGTTGTACATTCGAACTCTCAGCTTGTGGCGCAGCAAATAAAGGTGACTTCGAAATAAAGTGTGAATGCTTGCAGAGGTATGTGGCTCTCTATGAGCGGCTGAAAGCCTCTTTCACAGAGGTTACTCTACAGAAGATATCCCGGGCAGATAATGTCAAGGAAAATGAGCTAGCCAAGTTGGCTAGCTCCATCTCGGCCTGGCAACTAGACGAGCCTAGGACCACCGAAGCGACTGTGGCTCAGATCGGAGAGGAAACTGAAGGTAATGCCATTGCTGATTGGAGGGATCCATACGTGGAGTTCCTACGCAATGGGAATGTCCCGACTGGGGATCAAGGAAGCCGACTATTCCGCCGTCGGGCTGCCAAATTCACTTTAGTTGGAGATCAACTATTCAGAAGAGCCTTTGCCCGACCACTCCTCAAATGTGTCGGGCCAGAAGAAGCCAACTATGTGATGTGAAAAGTGCATGAAGGCATATGTAGAAGCCACATTGGAGGAAGGTCTTTGTTTAGGAAGATTATCCTAGCAGGGTACTTTTGGCCCACTCTGCAGGCTGACGCTCTCAAATTCGTGGCTAGACGCGAGGCCTGCCAGAAGCATCAGCATGTGACTCATCGACCGACCGAGCCCCTGCGAGTTCCCACAGTGTCCTGCCCATTCGATCAGTGGGGAATGAACATTGTAGGCCCATTTCCCATCAGACCTCAGCAAAAGAAGTTCCTGCTAGTTCTCGTGGACTATTTTTTCCAAATGGGTGGAAGTCGAGCCTCTGGCTCACATCACAGAAACCGTTGTGATGAAGATCCTATGGAAGGATATTATCTGCAGATACGACATCCCTCACAAGTTGGTCTCGAATAATGGGAGGCAGTTTACCGGGCGCAAACTCAAAGATGGTGTGAGGGGCTTGGTATTCACCAAGCTTTCAAGTCAGTTGCGTACCCTTAGGGCAATGGCCAAGCCGAAGTCATTATCCGAGAAATCCTCAGAGGACTCAAGATAAAGCTAGACCATGTCGGAGGTAGCTGGCTCGAAGAGCTCCTCGGTATTTTGTGGTCCTACCGTACCACTCCACGAGAAGGAACAGGTCAGAGTCCTTTTAAGCTGGTGTATGGAGCTGAGGCCATGATTTCGGTGCAAGTAGGCGAGGAGTCCGTTGGCGGCGGCACTATAACAAAGACGACAATGATCAAGAGTGGTTGATCGATCTAGATCTCGTGCCCGAGGTCTGTGATAAAGTAGCCGCTCGGCTTGAAGTGTACCGACAGCGTATGCAACACGCCTACAATCGCCGAGTGATTGCCCGCAGCTTTGGAGTCGGAGACAAGGTCTGGAAAAGGATCAAGCCAGTGGGTGACCCTGGGAAGCTGGAGCCACAGTGGGGCAGACCCTACATCGTCACCCGCAAGCTCACAGGAGGCATCTACTATATGCAGGATGACAAGGGCATGGGGCTAGAGAGACAGTGGCATGCCAATCATCTTCGACCTTATCGTACTCGGTGAGATTTTGAGTTGTTCACATAAAACTTGTATTCCTGTTGGCACTGCTTTGCAGTTCAACAAACAAAGAAGCAAATGAAATCTTACTTAAAGAGCACCGAGTACTTGCCTGCTTAATACCCTACTATCTCGCGACACTGCGGATGCCCGAGGTGAGTAGGCCTAGTCGTGGTGCTGCGGATGCCTGACCAGGAGCGGCATAAAACCCTACTACGTCGCGATGTTGCGGATGACCGAGGTGAGTAGGCCTGGTCATGGTGCCGTGGATGACCGACCAGGAGCTGCTTAAAACCATATTACCTCGCGGTGCTGCGGATGCCCGAGGTGGGTAGGCCTGGTCGTGGTGATGCGAATGCCCGACCAGGAGCTGCTTAAAACCATACTACCTCGCGGTGCTGCGGATGCCCGAGGTGAGTAGGCCTGGTCGTGGTGCTCTGGATGCCCGACCAGGAGCTGCATAAAACCCTACAACCTTGCGGTGCTGCGGATGCCCGAGGTGAGTAGGCCTGGTCATGGTGCTGCGGATGCCCGACCAGGAGCTGCTTAAAACCCTACTACTTCGCGGTGTTGCTGATGCCCGAGGTGAGTAGGCCTGGTCGTGGTGCTGTGGATGCCCAAGATGAGTAGGCCTGGTCGTGGTGCTACGGATGCCCGACCAGGTGTAGCGACCCACCTTCTAGTACACTAAGCTTTAAGGCGGATCGCTACGTAAATATATATATCTACCTGATTTCTGACTGAGTAACTTAGGAATTTCAACAACGATATGTAAAAGCATAAACATAAACGTGCCAAGTTGGTATCAACTTCTTTATTGAAACCATTCATTATTCATATCTAAGGGCATTCTTAGCTACTACATGTCATTCTATATGGTGCATATATCTTAAAACAAGCATATCCTATGTATTTAGCATGTAAATCAAAAGTATCAAGTTCTTATCTCTAAAGCTTAAGCATGAGTCTAAATTACCATATTACAAGTAGTAACTCATATCATTCAACATTCGCTAAGCAAGTATTAACACAGGTAAATAAACTACTTTAATATACTAGGCACCACAAATAACGAGTCTAAACAGGTTAATACATGGTTCTCATAATATATCGTGAAATAACTGAAGAAGCATAAACAAGAAAATTAAAGAAGCATACTAGACACCACGAATACAAGTCTACTTAAGTTCATACATGGTTCACATAATATATTGCGGAATAACTAAAGAAGCATAAAGAGGTTTATTCTATGCTTTGCAAGTTCCGAAGACTTTTATTCCAACTCCACCATCACACACACTTTGCATCAAGCCCGCCGCCTCCGCTACTAGTGTTTTCCTTTACCTGTATCTGCAGTATAAGGAAATGCAAACTAATAAGCATAAAGCTTAGTAAGTACCATCTAGCCTCACAAAACCATGAAAACTCGAATTATGCTTTTGTAAAACATGCTATGCACATACATGCTCATATCCATAAGTAATCATGTTAGGCTCATGCTAAAATACATATCATAGGATGTCATGGCATATAGCTGAGACATGGCACATACTGAACTAAAACTGAAAAGTAAGTTATAGCATGACATACATATCTGAACTGGAACTGGAACTAACTAACATAAAACTAATTATTAAATTCACCACATGCTAATATGAATTTCTGAAAACTAAATACATATAGTAGGTGAAAGTAATAATCAACTACTGTGGCCCGGCAATGTACCAACTGTGCGCGCATCCCTAATAAACCCGAGGTAGCAAATCCTGAATCCGTTAGGGTTCTACTAGGTTATCTAAACCTAGGGGCAACTAGGAGCGCATCCTATACTAGGTTATCTAAACCTAGAGGCAACTTGGAGCCTATCCCTGGACCGAAGTCCGGTACAATGCCACTGAAAATAAAATAGTCCTTTATACTTTTCTTTTTTTTTTTTTTATTCTTGCTTTTTCTAGGTTATCTAGACCTAGGGGCAACTAGGAGCCCATCCCACAGGACCTTGGTCCCAATCATAAACTGAAGCAAGGATTTCTATTCTTTAATGCTTTCTATAGCATTAACTGGACGGATCATTCTAACAACCACCTAACGTGCGTGCTTGTTCATAATTTACGATTTCTAATTGTAAAGCATAAATACAAGGAAATAAGGCATATGACATATCAACCGAAACTACTTATACTGCAGGTGAGGGATACTTACTTCCTGCGCTAGGTTTTTCTTACGAATAAACTCTGAAATTCCTGAGGAAACGTCGAACTACAACGTTCTTCTTGCTTCTAGGCGTTCTCCTCGCATCTACGAGGGTCCCCGTAGAGAATAGGGCCTCTTGAGACCTTCCCTTGGCTTCTCCTTTGTCTTGGGCGGCAAGAGAAGAGGAGAAGAGGAAGAAAACAAACGAGAGGAAGAGGAGAGGAGGAGGGGCGTCGGCGTTGCACCCTTGGCTCACGAAAACCTAAAATCTCCTCCTCTAATTCTTTAATTCGTTATTTATATTAAGTTGAAAAAAATCCTAAGTTAAATACATATCTAGAATACTCGATTATTTTCTTCAATGAAACTTCCATTGGCTTGGTGGTTCGTGGAGCCATGATAAGGGTTTGCTCTAGTTGGAGGTTGCGGGTTCAAAACTCACCTAATGTCACCAACTCATCTTCTTTATTTTTGGCACTTCTTTTTATGGAAAAATTTCATAAAAATATCTAAAAATTCCAGAAAAATCCTAGGATATTTCTAAAATTATTTGAGGAAATTTTTGGGCTTTACACCAGGAGTTGCATAAAACCCTACTACTTCACGGTGCTGCGGATGCCCGAGATGAGTAGGTCTGGTCGTGGTGTTGCGGATGCCCGACCAGGAGCTGCTTAAAACCCTACTACCTCGTGGTGATGCGGATGCCCGAGGTGAGTAGGCCTGGTCGTGATGCTACGGATGCCCAACTAGGAGTTGCTTAATACCCTACTACGTCGCAGTGCTGCAGATGCCCGAGGTGAGTAGGCCTGGTCGTGCTATTGTGGATGCCCGACCAGGAGCTGCTTAAACTCTATTACCTTGCGGTGCTGCGGATGCTCGAGGCAAGTAGGTCTGGTCGTGGTACAGCGGATGCCCGACCAAGAGCTGCTTAAAACCCTACTACCTCGCGGTGCTACGGATGCCCGAGGTGAGTAGGTTTGGTCGGGGTGTTGCGGATGCCCGACCAGGAGCTACATAAAACCCTACTACATCACGGTGCTGTGGATGTCCGAGGTGATTAGTCCTGGTCGTGGTGCTGCAGATGCCCGACCAGGTGCTGCTTAAAACTCTACTATCTTGCGGTGCTGCGGATGCCCGAGGTGAGTAGGCCTGGTCGTGGTGCTGCGGATGCCCAACCAGGTGCTGCTTAAAACTCTACTACCTCGCGGTGCTACGGATGCCCGAGGTGAGTAGGCCTGGTCATGGTGCTGCGGATGCCTGACCATGAGCTGCTTAAAACCCTACTACCTCACGGTGCTGCGAATGCCCAAGGTGAGTAGGCTTGGCCGCGGTGCTGCGGATGCCCGACCAGGAGCTGCTTAAAACCCTACTACCTCGCGGTGTTGCGGATGCCCGAGGTGAGTAGGCTTGGTCGTGGTGCTGCGGATGCCCGATCAGGAGCTTCTTAAAACCCTACTACCTCACGGTGCTGCTAATGCCCGAGATGAGTAGGCCTGGTCGTGGTGCTGTGGATGCCCGACCAGGAGTTGCATAAAACCATACTACCTCGTGGTACTGCAGATGCCCGAGGTGAGTAGGCCTGATCGTGGTGATGTAGATGTCCGACCAGGAGCTGCTTAAAACGCTACTACCTCACGGTGCTGCGGATGCCCGAGGTGAGTAGGCCTGGTCGTGGTGCTGCGGATGACGGACCAGGAGCTACATAAAACCCTACTACCTCGCGGTGTTGTGAATGCCCGAGGTAAGTAGGCCTGGTCGTGGTGCTGCGGATGCCGGACCAGGAGCTGCTTAAAACCCTACTACCTCGCGGTGCTGCGGATGCCCGAGGTGAGTAGGCCTGGTCGTGGTGCTGCGGTTGCCCGACCAAGAGTTGTTTAAAACCCTACTACCTCGCGGTGCTGCGGATGCCCGAGGTGAGTAGTCCTGGTCGTGGTGCTGCAGATGCCGACCAAGAGCTGTTTAAAACCCTACTACCCCGCGGTGTTGCGGATGCCTGAGGTGAGTAGGCCTAGTCGTGGTGCTGTGAATGCCCGACCAAGAGATGTTTAAAACCCTACTACCTTGTGGTGCTGCGAATGCCCGAGGTAAGTAGGTCTGGTCATGGTGCGGCAGATGCATGACCAGGAGCTGCTGAAAACCCTATTACCTCGCGGTGCTACGGATGCCCGAGGCAAGTAGGACGGATCACGGTACGGTGGACGCCCGATTGGTAGTCAACCCATAAGACGACCGGATATGAAGCAACACCCTTAGGCCCTGGAGTCAAATGCGATATGCAATCATTGCTAGAAAAACTTGCATAACAGAGGTAATATGTTCTCTTTTTACTTCTGAGTGAAATGTGTTTGCAATGACACCCCAAGAAAACACAGAATACAAGTACAGATAGGGGATACAGTCATCTGACCAGTAGAGGAAATCACTCCCTTGTCTGGCTCTCCTTTATGGTTGAGTCATTTCTTTATGGTTGCCTAGCAAGAACTTGGTTGGCTTGGTAGTCTCCTTGTGACCGCCAAGTTCCAGGGTTTTGGAGCTGGAGGTAATCCTCGCTATGCTGGGGACCCCTTGGTCCGGAGTGGGGCTATGATCTCTTGATCCTTAGCTAGAAACAAAATGATCCTACCTCTAGGGGCGTTCGAAGGCGTAAGGGGGTCGTTTGTCACGAGAGACCATAGAGTGAAAGGAAACGAAAAGGACTCCAAGCACACAAAGGGAAGAATCAAAAAAAGGTTCCATGAAGAAATCTCGTTTACATCTGGTAGCCACATGCTACAACAACAAGACGAAGCACAAAGAAGCGCGATGGTTATAGCTCCTCCCTCGGGGTTGATGCTTGTCTCAGCCTACTCCCCCTGGCCTGACTTGCCCGTCTTCATGTGGAGCCTCCCTTGCGGTCGCTTGCTCCTCAGGGTGTCAGGGGAGAGTGCTTATTCTTCATGCTTGTTTGCCCACCACCTTACTTCTCGGGTCGGGGAGGAACACTTGTTCTTTAGCTGCGTTACTTCTTGGGTCGGGGTGGAACCCTTATTCTTCAGCTTTGTTAGGCCTCGGGTCGGGGAAGAGCGCATGTTCTTCAGTTTCATTGCCCCTCGGGCTGAAGGCTTGTTTGTCAACTTCCTCGCTCCTCGGGTCGACGACAGACATCACATAACGAACTAATAGTACCCACAAGAGGACTGAGACAAGATGATGCAAAACCCTTTCCATTTCAAATAGATAATTACACCGTGAGTTAAGAGTTGGAAAGTATACAAATACAAAAGAAAAAGATATATAGCTCATGCTGGGGAAAGGCTCCTATAGCTCCTTGTCTTCAAGTGGAAGCTCATCCCAGGCACGGTTGACACTCACGAAGCTCAGGTTGGCGTCAGGCTGCAGGAGTTGGGCCTTCTAGAGCTGATGGATGGCACCGTTGAAGCCCTACTTTAGGCGCTTCATGACTTGCCCGACCAAAATATCGCCGAACTCGTCAGACTCCAAGAACCTGGCATTGAAAGCCGCCTTGGTCTCCTTTGGCCGGGATGCCTCGGTAGCCTTGAAATCTTGTAGTTCAGCCTCGACTGCCTCCTTGGCTATCCTCAGTTGAGCCACCTCGGAAGATATTTTTGTCCTGGTCTTCCAGGACCTCCTTGAGCCCT